>LFJQ01000123.1:0-263042 GCA_001182835.1 Oropetium thomaeum | reverse complement strand
TACTGGTGATGACCGGTATTAGCGGTTCTCCGACTGCTTTACGTATAAAGCAGTGAGCGACCTCCGTCTCGCCCGACCTCTATGCCGCGACGCGCGTACAGTGGCTCGGGCCCACAGACAGGTTCCGCCTCGCCCGACCCCCTCGACCGGGGTCGGATCACCCGCCGCTCGACTCAGGCGCCCGACCTCACCATGACGGGGACGGGAGCTCGTGCCAGAGTCCGCCTCGCCCGACCCCAGGGGTCGGGCGAATCGCTCCCTCCCGACCCTCAGGGGTCGGGAGCGCCACCTACCGCGACGAAGGCGGTTGGTACTGAGTAGTTGAGTAATAAAAGCTCAACTACTCACGTGGCTACCGAAGCCCCCCGCGCAAGTGGGCGCTAACCGCCACGTCGCACAGTGACGGCGAGGCCGTCACTATGCGAACGACCCCCATCAAAGCCCATCCTTTCTGACAAGACGGGACGGCTACGATCGACATTTCGACCGGGTACGGAGCTAACGGTGACCAGTCCTCCTCTCCTCCGACCCCTCGTCGGAGGACGAACGACCATGCCGAGGGGACGTCCCTCGTTGACAGCCATCCCTGTGGCGCCACCGACCGAAGAAGCACCGCCATGCCTGCGACGTCGTCCACGGCGACCGGCACGGAGTTTGAAGCATCAACAGCGCGGCCTACAGGACACCCGGCCATGCCGCCGCCCACACCTTTGCGCCAACTCTTTGTACGCCCACCTCCCTCCTTGCAGTATAAAAGGGGGAGGCGGGGATACGAGTCCAAGACACACGACATCTCACCCACGTAGAACACCTCACAGAGACTTGGGAGTTCGTCCCTCTCTCGCCCGTTTGTAACCCCCTACTACAAACTGTCGCGAGTAACACGAGCAGCCTCATCGAACTGGACGTAGGGCACGTTGCCCGAACCAGTATAAATCCTTGTGTCCTCTCGCGAACCATCCGAACCAAAACACGCACTCCACGATACTAATTACTCGTCGGCCACAACGAACGCCGACAGTTGGCGCGCCAGGTAGGGGTTCTTTGTGCGTGTTTTCGTCAAACCCCTCTCTTTGTTCGGATGGCTAGCCGCGCAAACACCTGGGTTCCCGGTGCACACGTGCGTTTCGGGAGCCTCGATTTCGTCGCCATCTCCGATGGCGCTTTGGCACTGGCCGGTGCGGCGGCACCACCAGTTGCCCCGCTTGACCCCGGGCATGTATCGCCTCTCGATGGCACATTGTCCCGGGCGTCGACGCTCCCAGCTCCACGCGCCATGAACAACGAGTTCGTGGCCATGGTGGGCTGCGCATCTGAGTCTCTCTTCGACCTCCTAGATGGAGCGTCAAACGAAGATTCCGATGCAGAGTGCAGTGAGGGAAGTCATCATCCCTCACGCGAGTGCCTTATGATACGTGCGGAGCATCTTCCCGCTGCGGAGGGCGAACGCCCTGCGGAATCGTCTGGCCCGCAGGACGGGACCCCACCCCGTGACGCGCAGTCAGAACGACTGCGCGCACGAAGGGAGGAACTCCTGGAGGTCCAGCGTCAGCTGGATCAGCAGCGTGCGGCGATTGATCACGAGCTCGCTCAGAGCGAGTCCAGTGAACACACCCCGCACTGACGTTCGCGACTTACGAGTCGCAAGTCGTGACGATGGCTGCCCGCGCTTCCCACGGGCGAGCCAGAACTTGGCCGCGGCGGCGGCATTGCTCAGGGGCCTCCCTGAGCCTGTCACGCCGGAGGCCCGACGCGCCCAGCGCGAGGTTGAGGCGCTACTTGAGCACGCGGCAGTGCAGCAAGCTGAGAGCTCGCTGTCGCGTCTGCGTGGACAACGTGCCCAGAACACGTCTGTCCACCAGACTCCCCCAGCAGCGGATGGCACGGCGAAAGCCTCCGTCCGCGGTCGTCTGGGGACGAACAGGGACGCCCGCGCCACCTGGATGCGCGGCGGCGCCGCCTGGAGTTCGACGATGGCACCTCCCGATCGCGTCATCCGCGTCGAGGAGGACGCTACGACGACGACGAGGATAGAAGCCCTAGCCCGGACGCCCCGGGACCGAGGGTCTTCAGTCCTCACATTCGGAACGCAGCATTCCCGCGGCGTTTCCGACCCCCGACCAACGTACCGAAGTACGCGGGGGAAACCAACCCCGGCCTGTGGCTCGAGGACTATCGCCTCGCGTGCCGGGCTGGGGGCGCGGAGGATGACGACTTCATCATCCGCAACTTGCCATTGTATCTGGCCGACTCGGCCAGAACGTGGCTCGAAGCATCTCCCCGCCAGTCAGATCACCTGCTGGTTCTGACCTTAAGGAGGTTTTCGTTGGAAACTTCCAGGGGACTTACAACCCTCCAGGAAACCCCTGGGACCTCAAGAACTGCCGGCAGAAACCGGGAGAGTCGCTCCGAGATTACATCCGGCGCTTCTCCCGGCAATGCAATGAGCTGCCGGACGTCGGTGACGCCGATGTCATTGGCGCGTTCTTGTCCGGGACGACTTGTCGCTCCCTAGTCCACGAGCTAGGGCGCAAGAGTCCCCGGACCGCCAGAGAGTGCTGGACATCGCAACCAGCTACGCCTCTGGCGAAGAGGGCGGTGGGAGCGATCTTCATCGCACCCAAGACGCCAAAGGTAAGCGGGTCGAGACAGCCGGCGGAAGCTCCTCGACCCTCCGAGCAAGAAAAAGAAGAAGAACCGGCCGCGTCCGTCCGGAGAAACGGATGGTCGCTGCCGCGGATCGCAAAGGGTGCCAAGGCACCCACGGAGGACACCCCGGACCACTTCGAGAAGAAGTGGAACGGTCCATGTCCAACCACGAGCACCCCGTCAAGCACCTTTACAAGGACTGCTCACTCCTGAAGCGGCTCATAAACCAGGGGGCTCTGAGCGCGCCAATGGCCTGATCCTTCGAGGCCTCAAGCCACGTATCTACCGCCGACTGAAACAGTTCAGCGAGCAATGGGCAGCCGAGCTCCCCGCCGTACTCTGGAGCCTGCGGACGACCCCTAGTCGGGCCACGGGGTCTACCCCCTTCTTCATGGTATACGGCTCCGAAGCTATCCTACCAACCGACCTCGACTACGGTGCTCCGAGGGTGAAGGCGTACGATGATCAAGGGAACCAGACGTCCCTCGAAGACGCGATGGATCAGCTCGACGAGGCTCGAGACGTGGCGCTCCTCCGATCCGCCAAGTACCAGCAAGCACTACGCCGGTACCATGGAAGGAACGTACGCGAGCGAGCGTTCGACGCGGCGACTCGTTCTCCGTCGCGTCACCAGCAGCCAAGGTCGACACAAGTTATCGCCGCCATGGGAAGGACCTTACGTCGTCGCCAAGGTTCTCCGACCCGGCACCTACAAGCTGCAGACTGCGGACGGACAAGAGTTCACCAACGCCTGGAACATCGAACAGCTACGTCGTTTCTACCCCTAAAACTCGTAGCTTGTCTGTTTTCCGCACCCCCGAGCAGCGTCCGACCCCTGCCGTGCAAGGGTCCAACCACGCTCGGGGCTCAACACTGTAAGGTGCGCGCATGTATTCCATGTGCATACGTGCGCGGCCGACCCTCGCATGTTTTTCAAAAAACTTGTGCAAAAACAAGTAAGTCCAAGATAGGAAAGCTTGAGATCGAACTGGTCGAACCGCGAAAGCGCCGACGAGCCCACGGGGGCTATGGCCACAACGCTCACCAGTCAAGCTAACGATCGATCCTATCCGCGACTTACGTTTCGCACCGAGCCTCGGCCCCCACCTAACGTTTAAGACTCAGAGAAGATAGGTCGCGGATAGGAGAAACACGAAGTCGAGTCGGTCGGACTGCGAAACGCCACCGCCTGCGAAAGGCTACGGCAACGTCGCTCACCGGCAAAAACTAAGTGTCGATCCTGTCTACGACCTACGATTCTTTGGGGACACATAAACGGACGAGTAAGGGACCGAGCGCTTTTTCACGCAAGTGATAAGGAAACGGGCCGCCGAGGTCAAAATCACTTGTAATACAAAAACTTGTTTTTACAAGCTGTCCGGGCGCTTCGGCCTCGAACACCCTAGACACATACTAACTAATCTACTCCTACTCCTCGGGGGGGGGGGACTGCTCCTGCTCCGGGGTCGGGGGCTTCTCGCGCTCCGGGGTCGGGGGCCGATCCTCCTCCTCTATCCTCGCCGCCAGGGCATGCGCCGAGGGGGCCACCTCGTCTTCGATCTCGTCCAACTCCGCGTCGGCGTACCCGGGCGCGAACCCCTGATCATCAAGTCCAGCGCGATGCTGGAATAATGAGAGTAGGCGATAACGAACGCCCGGTGCACACCTCGGCGGAGTGCCTCCCTCGACATCTCCCACGCGTGCGCGGGAGATGTTGGCGACTTGTGGCACCAGCGCGCCGTACGTCCCGAGCTCCGCGGGATCCGAAGAGGTCCGACAGGACGCTCCCGACGGCGGTCCGAAGGGCAGCGCGCCCCATTCACGCCCGCGCCAGGTGAGGCAGGTAAACGTCTCGTCACGTTTTAGTGCTCTCGCCTGCAGGTTCCGCCGGATCGAGCGCCACCGCACGCCCCCGAGCGACGCTTCGACTTATCGGACCGGGCCAGGTAACTTCGTGATACCGAGCGACGGTTCGACTTATCGGGCCGGCCCGCCCAGGGTAAGGAAAACACATGGGCTGAAACATGCCCCGACGGCCCAAAGAGTTCGAAGGCTGGCCCAGCGAATGGGTTCGACAGCCGCTCAGGGCGTAACTAGAGTGAGGGGTGGATTACGATGGGCCCACTAGCGGCCAATACCCTAGCGCCTGGGCGCCCGGGCGTCAAGGGCATCGTAAAACCGCGTTCGAGTCCCGGTTCGTCGAACCTAGTGATGGTTCACGCCGACCCATGGGTATCCTATCGCAAGGAGGCAACGAGCCCTCGGAACCTATCGAATGGAACCGAGAACCATATGGGTCGGCGACTGGGAATATTGGGACCGGCCACCAGCTGGCCTACGTCGGGATCCCCCGAAGGGATCCCGGGGTCCCACTTGAACTACCCGTTAGCAGCTCGATGAGCGTCACGCCTCGGCCATCGAGGTAAGGCGTGGCTCGGCTCAACCTCCTCGTCCGGCGGACGGACGCGCTGGAGGCACGATACAAAGACGAACCGAACCCCCGACCGGTCACTGCGACGAGCAGAGGACTCGGGGACGGAATCGCAAAAAGAGATCCAACGCGGGGTCGCAGAACCTTAAGTCCCAAGGATGAGTTCGCTCTCGCGAACGAAAATTCCTTCTCCCGACCTGAGCGACGCCCGGCCCTGAGGGGGCCAGGCCTCGCTCGGGGGCTACACCTGCAAGGTGCGCGCTCGCGCGCGCCCCTTACAGCATAAATAAGGGAATCACCACGATCGCTCTTCCTCCCGACTTAAGCGACGCCCGATCCCAAGAAGGGATCAGACCTCGCTCGGGGGCTACACCTGTAAGGTGCGCGCTCGCGCGCGCCCCTTACCGGTAGAAACGCTTCTACAGCCACCTCCGATTAGAGCGACGCCCGACCCCTCTTATGTGGGGGGTCGGACCTCACTCGGGGGCTACTGTTGAGGGCCAATACCGGTGATGACCGGTATTAGCGGTTCTCCGACTGCTTTACGTATAAAGCAGTGAGCGACCTCCGTCTCGCCCGACCTCTATGCCGCGACGCGCGTACAGTGGCTCGGGCCCACAGACAGGTCCGCCTCGCCCGACCCCTCGACCGGGGTCGGATCACCCGCCGCTCGACTCAGGCGCCCGACCTCACCATGACGGGGTCGGGAGCTCGTGCCAGAGTCCGCCTCGCCCGACCCCAGGGGTCGGGCGAATCGCTCCCTCCCGACCCTCAGGGGTCGGGAGCGCCACCTACCGCGACGAAGGCGGTTGGTACTGAGTAGTTGAGTAATAAAAGCTCAACTACTCACGTGGCTACCGAAGCCCCCGCGCAAGTGGGCGCTAACCGCCACGTCGCACAGTGACGGCGAGGCCGTCACTATGCGAACGACCCCCATCAAAGCCCATCCTTTCTGACAAGACGGGACGGCTACGATCGACATTTCGACCGGGTACGGAGCTAACGGTGACCAGTCCTCCTCTCCTCCGACCCCTCGTCGGAGGACGAACGACCATGCCGAGGGGACGTCCCTCGTTGACAGCCATCCCTGTGGCGCCACCGACCGAAGAAGCACCGCCATGCCTGCGACGTCATCCACAGCGACCGGCACGGAGTTTGAAGCATCAACAGCGCGGCCTACAGGACACCCGGCCATGCCGCCGCCCACACCTTTGCGTCAACTCTTTGTACGTCCACCTCCCTCCTTGCAGTATAAAAGGGGAGGCGGGGGATACGAGTCCAAGACACACGACATCTCACCCCACGTAGAACACCTCACAGAGACTTGGGAGTTCGTCCCTCTCTCGCCCGTTTGTAACCCCCTACTACAAACTGTCGCGAGTAACACGAGCAGCCTCATCGAACTGGACGTAGGGCACGTTGCCCGAACCAGTATAAATCCTTGTGTCCTCTCGCGAACCATCCGAACCAAAACACGCACTCCACGATACTAATTACTCGTCGGCCACAACGAACGCCGACAAATATAATATCAAATTGAAGGAGGATAAAAAAGAGAGACAATATCGTGATGAAAATATTGACATTTTACGGTCGTATTAATTATTTACAGTTTGGATCTAGATACTAAATAGCTTATTCAGTATCCAGAGTGTTATATATAGCTTCTATATATATATATATATATATATATATATATATATATATATATATATATATATATATATATATATATATATATGTATAAATGTGTAGTGAGTATATAGGAGAGAAAGAAAGACCATTGAAAAAGAGCCATAAAAAGTCGGTCAGCTCCGGCATTGATCTGCTACCATCAAGGCATTCAAGTTTCTCCAACTGCTGGGCTGACCAACGTTTTGATTTAGGTTTTTTTTTTTCCTTTGCATGATAAGTATTACTATATATACTCCATACACCACATGAGTGAAATGCTCAGTCTCTTAGAGTTAGCAGAGCTGCTGCTGTTAGCAATGGCGGTTCCACTGCCGATCAACAACGATGACGGCTGGTTATTGCCTCCACAACGATGGCAGCAGCACGTCAGTTCCACACTCCTCGTTCTCGTGCCTCTTCTCTTCCTCCTCCTAGTAGCAAGAAGAAGAGCACGTCAGAGTCTCCGTCTGCCTCCGGGCCCGCCGCGTCTGCCCATCCTCGGCAACCTGCACCAGCTCATTGGCGCGCTGCCTCATCAAAGCCTCCGTGCCCTGGCGCTCCGCCACGGCCCCGACGTGATGCTGCTGCGTCTGGGCGCGGTGCCCGCGCTGGTGGTCTCCTCGGCGGCGGCGGCGCGTGTGGTGATGCGGACCCGCGACGCCGACTGCTGCAGCCGGCCCGACACGGCGGGCGCGCGGCTGCTGTCGTACGGGCACAAGGACGTGGCGTTCGCGCCGTACAGCGAGTACTGGCGCTCGATGCGCAAGCTGTTCGTGGTGGAGCTGCTCAGCGCGCGCCGCGTGCATGGCCCGGCGGCCTGCCACGCGCGGGAGACCGAGGTGGCCAAGCTCGTGAACAGGCTAACTATTATCAGTGCCGGAGAAGGGAAGCCCGTGTGCCTGGAGGACCACGTGTTCGCGCTCATGGACGGGGTGATCGGGACCGTCGCGCTGGGGCACGTGTACGGCGCGGACCGGTTCGCGCGAGGGTGGAAGCGGTTCCGCGACGTGCTGGACGAGGTGATGCGCGCCAAGGCCAGCTTCTTCAGCTTCGAGGACTACTTCCCCGGCTACGCCGCCAGGCTCGTCGACCGCCTCGTCACCGGCGCCGCCGCCCGCCGCGAGAGGGTGTTCAGGGACCTCGACGCCTTCTTCGACCTCGTCATCGACCAGCACCTCCTCGTTGATCCGTCGGCGCGCGGGACCTCGCCGGAGGCGGACCTCGTCGACGTCATGGTCGGGATCATGAAGCGGGAGCAGGAGCAGGAGCGGGAAGGCTCTTCTCCAGGCAGCTTCACCAGAGACCACATCAAAGGACTGCTCTCGAACGTGTTTTCTGCCAGCATCGACACGAGCTCGGTGACCATGATCTGGGCCATGGCCGAGCTGGTGAGGAAGCCGGCGCTGCTGGCGAGGGTGCAGCACGAGATCCGAGCGGCAGTGGGCCCGAACAGGGCGGCAGTTCACCACGACGACGTTCCCAAGCTCGGGGGTACCTGAAGAAGGTGGTGAAGGAGACGCTGCGACTGCACCCGGCGGTGCCGCTGCTCCTGCCGCGGGAGACGCTCCGCGACGTCGAGATCTGCGGGTACCACGTCCCCGCGGGGACAAGGCTGTTCGTGAACGCGTGGGCCATCGGCAGGGACCCCGCGATCTGGGGGGGCGACGCGGACGAGTTCGACCCGGACAGGTTCGACGAGAAGAAAGACGTGGACTTCAACGGGACGTGCTTCGAGTTCGTGCCGTTCGGAGCCGGGCGCAGGATGTGCCCCGGAATGGCCATGGGAGTGGCGACCATGGAGTTAGCTCTCGCCAACCTGCTCTACTGCTTCGACTGGGCGCTCCCGGATGGGGTGAGGCCCGAGGACGTCAGCATGGAGGAGGCCGGAGGGCTTACCGTCCACAAGAAGGTGCCGCTCGTGCTCGTGCCCACCAGGCACACCTGGGAACGACAGAACACAACCTGATTGATGATCGATGCTTCACGCTTCAGGGATGATTGATCAAATCCCGTACGACATGTTATGACCTTCAATCCCATTGCAGCCGAACACGCGAAATAAGACTTGCTACTCCGTACGTGACTCTTGCTTGCAAAATACTACTGTTCCGTACGAAAATATGATGACGAATGCCAGTTCCGTGCGTCTTCCACTTCCAGTTATTATCACGCTCATGATCGTCCTGCTGGTCCTTCCTCTCCTCCTCGCCATGATCTCCAAGAGCAGGAGATCGTCGTCGTCCAACAACAATAATGGCCACCGCACGCACCTGCACCTTCCGCCGGGTCCACCGCGGCTGCCCGTCCTCGGCAACCTGCACCAGATGGACGCGCTGCCTCACCGGAGCCTGCGCCAGATGGCGCGCCGCCACTGCCCCGCCGTGATGCTGCTGCGGCTGGGCGCCGTGCCCACGGCGGTGGTCTCGTCGGCGGCGTCGGCGCGCGACGTGATGAAGACGCACGACGCCGACTGCTGCACCCGCCCGGACACGGCGGGTCCCAGAAGGCTCTCGTACGGCCACAAGGACGTGTCCTTCGCGCCGTACGGCGCCCAGTGGCGCGCGAGATGCGCAAGATCCTGGCCGTCGAGCTGCTCAGCGCGCGCTGCGTCAAGGACACTTGGTACGCCAGGGAGGCTGAGGTATACGTATATGCACGGCTAGTACTTCGCATCCATTAACGTGTGTGCATGGGCGAAACATAACGTTCATAAACACGAGCCAAAATGCGTGAGAGCATGACGTAATTAATTAAATCCACAGTCAAAACAAATTGAGCGCGCACACACACACGCACACGCCTGCTTTACTAGTAGCAATAAGAAGCAAAGCGCGTCCGACGATCGACTTGAATGTCATCATACTCTAATTTTGGCCAATTCTTCCGCCGCTCCTCCGGATAGGTTGGTCTTGAAAGTCAAAAACTCTGCTATTCCCATAACGTTCCAAGACTAGTCTATCAATGACAGTAGCAATGCCTTAGTCTAACATTTGACAGCTATTAGTTCCTTTATTATTAATCCATATCAGACTTTTGTTTCCTCAAAGACGACGTAATCATTTTGACCAAGATCTTCCACTGCTTGGATAAGAAGAATGATCTTAAAAAGGTCAAAATTTTGCCTATCAATGTGGTGGTATAACGTTCCAAGTGTGTACTACGACCATTGTTTAAAAATTGTTATTACTGTTAGAACAATAGTTCTACTCCTGGAGGGAGTAATACATACTATATGCAATTATTAATAATCATGACGATGCATGCATGTCTGTGTACGTAGGTGGACAAAGTCATAAGCCGTTTAACGCACGCCGGCGGGAAACCGGTGCACCTGGAGGACCACATCTTCGGGGTCATGGATGGCATCATCGGGACGGTGGCGCTGGGCAACATGTACGGCGCGGACCAGGTCTCGCACAAGCAGCATTTCCACGACGTGTTCGATGAGGCCATGACCGCCAAGGCCAGCTTCAGCTTCGAGGACTACTTCCCCAACTTTGCCGGCCGCCTCGTCAACCGGCTCGCCGGCGTGGTCGCCCAGCGCGAGAGGGCGTTCAGGGACCTCGACGAGTTCTACGACGAGATGGTCATCCGGCAGCATCTCGAGCCAACGACCTCATCGACGCCTTCATCAGCGACATTAACGAGTACAAGGGATCTGCTCTCAAGTTCACTAAAGACCACATCAAGATCATGAGAAGATGCCACTCATACTAGTCCCAACAAGATCATACAACAACTAATCAACAAATATCAGATCATTAATCAGGTCAATTAATCGTCGCAAAGTATGTACTCGTCTGTAAATTAAAAAAACAATAGTACTCGTGTGTGAAGTAAAATAAATCTTGCTCCTGAGAAAGAGGTTAGTAGGCATTCTGGATATATTTACAGGAGCTGCCTGCCTCAGTTTATACTACTTTGAATATCACGAAATTAGCATGCGAGAAACAATCCATGGTGCCACGGGATCCCGTTGCAGACACGATGCTGCATATCTCCTTTTTTTCTCTCAATCCGTTGCAGGCAGGCAGTTGACCTGTCGAAATTCCACTTGTCTTGGCTCTCTCAAAGGGATTTGTTCTGCTCTTTATCCGCCCCAATCCTTTTCAGCTCAGTACAAGTGCATACAGCGACGGCCTTATCGTAGAAGGAATCCACCATCACTCGTTGAGCTTCCTTCCAGATACCGACCTGACCCTTATCTCTCTTTCCATGCTGTTATGTTCTTCACATGCACACATATTCGATCTGCCGCCCCATGCTGCACAGCATCCTTCCTTGGTTCTGCTGGTAAACGGAACCCAGTTGCATTGAACATGCACGAGCAGCAGGTCAAACCAATGTGACGAGCTACTGGGAGGAGGAGAAACACGAAATCCAAATCCCTGGATGCTCTCCAAAAAGGAAAAGATATCCAAAATGCAGATCTCTCATCCAGCAGCCTAACGATCCGCTGCTTCTGCACGTCAAAGGCCAATATTCTGCTGTGTCAAACAAGCCGATGCCCCCATGGCCTCTTATTATAAATACATGCCACGAGGCATACGCATGCTTCAGTGCAGAAGCACAAATGTGAAGTGGTAGAAGAGAGGTCTTGCATGGAAGTAAGAGGCTTACCTTCGATAGCCAAGGATGATTTGCCTGTAACCACCTCTTGAGCGCTCTTGGTGCCACCGCACTCGGGAGCGGCAAGTGGTTCTGCGTGCGGGCAGATCATCTAGGCTACCCAAGTACCTCATACTACCCCATGTCAGGCCTACTCTTCTTTGACTCAGCAAGATGCACAACACCAGCAACATATGTATCAGTGATTACCTTTGTCAAGGAGGCCCCTCAACCAGGGAAAAAAAAATATAGCAACAGCCTATGGTGAAAGCCTGCTCCCAGCACCTCAATAGCCATTGGAATGCTATCAACCCAGCAGCATTCCATTATTTTCAGGCAAAAGTGCAGTTTATCAAGATATTCTCCATTTCTGGAGCTCAGATCATGGCTTTCAAAAATCTGTTGTGGTAGACACAATATGGCGTTTTCTAAGGTTTGCAATTCCTTTCTGCCGTGAGCTTCTTTCCAGCCACAAGCCCAAAATGACCCCTCCCACATAGTCACACTCGTATGAAATGTGAATAATCCTAACATACTTATAATATGATAAAATGTACCAGACTATCATATTCAAACTTCAGAAAGAACCATCACATTTTGGCGATGACACTTAGAAAGGAACAAAACTACAATATTCTAGTCTAAAAAAACTATGATATTCTAATAAATAAAGGATCCGCTGACTATTCTTTGAACTTACAATGTACCAATGCCTCCACATGGCATTCCTTTGTACCCTTCTTCAAGCCATCCAGCACACCTTATCCAAGAAGCTAATAAAAAGGAAAAGAAGAAATATCTGTGAGAGTGAAAGAATTGGCCTAAAGTATCTAATAACAGAAATGTCAGCGAGCTAATTTATGCAACTTCAAACCAAGTTCAGGAACAAATATTGCGGCACTAAAAAAGAAAAATCTGTTCCAACTTTATTTCTGACAGCTACAAGCCTGCTACTGTTCTTTACTTGTATATATGACAGTTCTCTCAATCACTCCTCCAGTATTCACCACCAACATTAAATTAGGGCATATAGTCACCTCAGCAGTAGATCACGTTGAGAATCACCACATTATGCTTTTTATTTTCAGTGAACTTGCACATGAAACATAATTATCTACCACATCAAGTTGGTAACAGGAGAATGCACTAACACTGCCACGCCTACCAAGACCAACAAATCAACAAGGCTTTACAGCATGCTTTGATAGTAAAACAGTTTTAAACTTTGCGTGGGTAAACAAAAACAAAGTTCAGTGTCTTGTAGCCTACTTTGTATGTCTACACAAGAACTCTGATGTCAGCAGCAAGAAGGTTCAGCATTACATACCATTACTGCAATACATAGCAATGAATGCGCAATTTACAGCTGCATAAACTTAACAAATCAATTCAAATTCATATGAAAAGTTTAATTGATTTAAGTAATGGAGTTTTTAACATACATATGGAATATTCATGCCGAAATTAGTGGGAAAAAAATGAGGCATAGAAAAGCTCTAACAACACGCAAAGTGCCAGTGAAACTTATGAACATACGTATAAATGGAAGCAAATGGACGGGTTATAAAATAACAATAGCTAACTAGCGGGGAAACCTGTAATAAAAACTGAAAGTACGAAATCTCAAAATTTCAAAATGTTTCTAAAGATCAGTTTTCTTTCAAGTTTCAAGTAAAAAATTAGTACAACCTGTACCAGTGACTAATCAAACTGACACACCAAAGAATAGTATTTCTCAGAATTTTCACATGTTACAGCCATTCATAAGAGAGCACAACACATTGGACATTTAGAAATGATAATAGCTGTGAGCAAAGAGAGTTCGAGCAAGTTCATTTGAAAAGGTGGATTATCTGTTAACCGGTCAACCAGACATCCATCAGTTATCAGTTAAACTTGTAAGGCAGCAAGGTTTCCAGTTAATGAACTGAAGGAAGTGCTGAGGCAACTGAGTACCAATGTAGAGAAAGGTTGTGAAGAATGTACATGAAAGAGAACAAATGAGGTACAAAAAAATGCTTTGTACCGAACCATCAATTAAACAAGATAATAGCTAGGGACAACAGGAAACATACTAAATTATGATGTCACCTGATTGTAAACCGCTCAGTGAGAGCGCCAATTAAAACATAAACCCTCTTCATGCTAAACATCAGTGGAATTTGTTGATGCACTAGTTTTCAAATTAAATGCACCATTCATGCTCAAGACGTTCAGTATAAGCTTAAGTTGGTAGCCACGACTGACAACCACGGTAGGAACAATTCATCAATGAAAGTTGTCAAATTTGAAGGACAAATTATAACAATATGCTATTTATGGAACTTGCTGTTGATTTTTTAATCCGAAAGCAATCAACAAA
This sequence comes from Oropetium thomaeum, assembly GCA_001182835.1. Classification (NCBI taxonomy): domain Eukaryota; kingdom Viridiplantae; phylum Streptophyta; class Magnoliopsida; order Poales; family Poaceae; genus Oropetium; species Oropetium thomaeum. The sequence goes on along the minus strand of LFJQ01000123.1, from coordinate 249,318 downwards.
AAATGGTTTCTCTTGTTTCAAATGGTCCTCAAAGGAATTGTGTGCTGACCTTCTATATACTCTTTAGAACAACAGATTCCACACACCAAACTATGGCTTTAAGGGGGATTCCAGAGGTGCAGAAATTTCATAAGCATTTTTGTGTGATTCCACGTTGGAACTTAAGGTCAAAAGTAAAGAAATCAGTCCCTGGATAATATGGAGAATATATACTACACCTAAATTTTCAAGAGAATATTCAAAGGAAAAAAATGTGATGTGCCACCAATTAGAGTATGGATGACAGGCTGATTCACATTCCAATGATGCATCTATCATATCTGCTATTGTGCCTCGCATAACAAAAAATGTAAGGAAATCCAGACAAGATAAGAGATCTAAGACATCATACTAGAATGTAGCTCCCTACAACATCTAAACTCTGAGCGACACCCATCAATACATGTTCTGCTAGGCAAGTTTCCCACCTATCCATAGGGGTGCATTCGCATTTCCAATCAAGTTCGGATATGGAGAGCAGGGTCATGCACATGATAAATTGAGACCAGTGGTCATATAACTTTGTACTATTATCCTTCTATGGTAACCATACTAACTGATTGATCCAAACAAATCATGCAATTGTTTGTGCTAATGGCTAGGCAACAAATGCTTACCTACTTAGGCAAGAACATGTTTCCCTTTTCTCTTAAATATAAGATTTCAACAGCATTCAACTAGTAATAATTGTAAAGGACTTGAATTTAAAGGAGTTCCTATGATAGAATCTGGATACAAAATCAAGCAAGTAATAAAAAGGCTCACATTGTCACTTTGATAATGAGCGTGAAACACGACAAGATAGTGGCACCACATTCATGCAAGCCTTGTTCCAATTTATTATCTCTATTTTTTCTCCAATCAAACGCGATCAACATCATAATACGATAAAGATGAGAAGATCATCCGGCACATATATACACGCTCGGATTAGCGAAGAAAACATCACTCTTAATTTTCCTTGTCGCTAATTGTTCTCAGTGAAAAAGAAACAAAATGAGATTGCATCGAACAGGAGCTCACCAGCTCAGGACACATTGTCACTCCGGAGCTTCTGAATGGCGGCATACATCTTCCTCCTGGACCCAACAGCCCCGATGCCCATGTCCTTGAGATCCTCCAACGTCAGCATAGGGAGCACCTCGTCGTCCACCTCATGGATCTCGAACACCGGAGCGTACCGAGAGAGCCCCAGGCCATCCAGCCAAGCTTTAACGCCGCCGTACCCCATTGCGGAGGGAAGCCGCCCGTTCGGGAGGCCCCAGTCCGCAACTCCGTCCGACTCGTCGCCGCTGGCGTCGCGGCTGCCGGAAACCCTAGCCCTCGCCGCCGCCGCGGCGGCGGAGTCGGAGTGGTCCTCGTCGTCATAATAACGCTCCTCTTCGTCGTCGTAGCCGTCGGCGCCAGAGGGCGCCGCCGGAATCCAAGCAGTGCGGGGCCGCCGCTGAGCGGGCGGCTTCGGGCCCCGGCGGTGGTTCGGGTCGAGGCTGCTGTCGTCCGGGTGCGAGCGGCGCGGCGGGCGGGGGTGGGAGGAGGATGACTTTTGGTTGCGGCGCGGCGGCGGTGCGTCGATGTCCCCAAGGCGAACGCTGGGGTGGCGGCGGCGCTTGGAGTACGGCGGCGCGGGGTGCTGCGCTCCTCCGGCGGCAGCGGCCTCGGCGCCGGCAGGTTCCACGACCGGGACCGCAGCGGCACCAGCGCCTGGGCCGTTGGTGGCAGGCTCCGGCGGGTGGAGATCAGCCATGGGGAGGGGCGGCGCGGCGGTATGCGGCGGTATGCGGCGTAATCCGCGGGCGGTTTAGCAGCCTCAGCGAAGTGTGAACTGCAGACTACTGTTGTGCTCTGCGCTTGGCTTCTGGAGACGAGAGGGAGTCGTACTTGACACGCCTGGAAAAGCGCGGCGTGGTGCGTAGGATGGTGACACGTGCTGATACGGGCGGTGGAGATGGGAAGTTGGACGCTCGATGCGGAGCTTGGGATACGGAAAGTCGTTAGGAGTTGACTGCGTTGACGGTGAGATGGCGAAATGATGGATAAGGCTCCGCGACCCACGGGCCGCAGCATGTGCTTCATGAGTCGGCCCATGGACTACTTTTCTTATGGACTGAGGAGGAAATGATTCGGGATTCAGTGACCATATTACACGGGAACGGCATATGTCTCACAACATAGCACTAACAGTTATTTACCCATAACTGAGTGATAGTAACATTGATTCACCCATTCCCTCAAAAAAAAAAAAAACATTGATTCACCCATGGCGCACAATATAGATCTAGCATGGTTTTTAGGTCCAAGTTGAATTTGTTGCTCTGATAGATTGAGAGCACAGTTAGATTGGTTATCAGATTCCACCCAACAAAGAGCTTCATCTAACTGAATCACCATAAGATTCCACCCAACAAAGAAAATTAACTTCAATAGTTTCCGGGGATGATGTAGAAGAAGCAATCTGATATCAGTATGCATATACCTCCTTTAGCAGTAAGATCTATGAATAGCATTGGGGCTACCGGCAGCTCTCAGAAGATTTGTCATCTTCAGTGTAGCTTCAGTTGAACTTGTGCATGTGCATCCAATATTTAACAGCTCGCATTACAGCCAACTTTCATAGATAAATAGCTTAAACCCACATGACTTCAATTGGACATGTTTTGTTATGAACCATGTTAAAATGTGTATTTTGTATCGCAACTAGTTACACAAAATAAGATTCTCCTCGTGTAAAAAATAAAGAGATGAGATTTTACATCAAACAACTGATTCTGATTTACTCAATCGTCCTTGGGGGATCCGGACTTGGCGTCTATAACCAATGGTTTGTTGCTTCTCTCGGCTAACATCGATTTGGTTTTTTCCAGCACACCAAAGAAAATTGACCCACCGATGCCGATCCACAGCACACGTGGCTCAATGCCCTGCCATGTCCCAACAGAATTGAATCAGCTCAATGCTGTAATGCACCAGGATTTGGAACACGTTAGGACATCCAAGATACCATCATATATTACCTTCAAAAATGCCCCAGGGCCTTCCTCGCGCAGGATTGTCTGAGCACAGTTTACTATTCCAGAGTATTGCTTTCCTTGTCCCTGGAATTGTAACCAACAATGGGGAAAAAATTATCAGTGATGCAAGTGAGGATTTTGCATGGAGGGCTTTACTGAAAGCAAGGGTATCCACCTGAATCATCAATCTCGTCTTCAAGACATCCAGGGGTGTTGTTATAGCTCCAGTAATGGCACCTAGAGAGTAGATTAAAGCATTTCGACCAGGAAGAGGAAATAAAAGCACCTAAGAGAGTTAAAACAGCTAGACTGAGAATTTATTTCAACCTGCAAAAGCCCCGATTAGAGCATTCTCTGCATCCTTCAACTCCCTTTTTGCCTAGAAATTGTGGGAAAGTTACAGTTAGCCATGCCTGCAGTTGATAATAACTGCTAGTTTACTATAACCTAAAATTATGGACAAATGATCAAGTTAACCAGAATTCAGTTATTCAAAAATGTGACCACATGTTGTCATCTAAAGGAGGCACTTACAACAGGATACATCAGAATTCAAGTGTTTTCAAACTATGAGATACCCAAATCCAATTGCTGATCATAGCCGAAAAAACAACAAGAAGATGATCTAACTGTACTGGGACAGAGTTTGATCTTACATCAACTCACAGGAGTGGTTTGCACCCTTGAATGTTTTGTTTGTGAGTAGTTCAACAGTAAATAAATTGTCCAGTAATTATAGAGCATTACCACAAGTTTGTAACCAATTCGAAGCTGCTCATATATGCAGAATTGAATAGCATCGAACGGCAGATCTCGAAGCAGAAAGGACCCATAACCCTACAAACCCCAAGAAATCAGAGTTAGGATGGATAAGGTGAAAAGACTCATAATTTTTGGTGGCATAAAATATACATATCAGATCAACAGTTATCATTCCACGAAGAATTTTTGATATTACATACATCAGTTAAATTAAAGGACACAAAGTAAGAAGTCAGAATATACATACAGCATAGAGCCCTTTGAATCCTTCTTTCCTAACAATGAGGCGAATAGCATTAGGGGCAGATCTAAATTGTCCAGTTTGCATTCTTTGTTTGATCACCTGAATGCAATGAGACTTAGTTTTGAATGGAGAACATCACTATCTGGAGAAGGACAAAAAAGAAAACTTACATACCTCTGTAGGGACACGGACGAGAGAAGCAGCAATGCCTCCAATGGCCCCTGCAGTCTGAAGCATTTCTATTTAGAAGAAAAAAAAAAGAGTAACAATGACCAGTATGAATCGATAGAATGAAGCAGAGGCTAAGCTTTCATGGAGTAGATGAAAATTAACATTCTTGGTAGTTTAAAGCTAAAAGGCAAAAGTGTATAGGATATAAACAGCACAAGTGTTACAAGAAAATCTGTGCTAACTTACAAAATGGGCAACAGCACTCAAATTTTCAGGCAGCGTCTCCAGAAGTTTTCTTTTAGATGGTTCATATACTCCCACAAATATTGCAGATGCCCTGTAATAAGTAACATACTAAGTTAAGAGAATCACATGGACAGGATCTATAGGTACATTCGAAGCAGAAGAAAGGAAAACAGCAGAATCAAACTTCTTAATAGATGCATGTCAGTCAGTGAAACAACATTTAGTTGCATTATACCATGATGAAGTATTACATAGTATTACTTCAATGTAGCATCTGATTGAAATATGGTAAAAGTTTGAAGTAGGGACATAATATGTTAAAACTTTGCAGCTTGAAATTGCTTCAGCTTCCAAAGGAAATAATCATCATGCCCAGTTGATGTAACAGGTAAAATGTGACAAAGAGATACTAACGGCAGAACACCAGCAATATTTCCGCCCAGTCCGGAATACAAGCCTTTCCATTCAATTTTGCTTCCACCTTGAGCAGCCTGAAGATATCATAAACTTCAGATGTCATTTAGAAATGGCAATTCAAAAATGCCAGAAAACAATGGATATGTTTAACCGTAATTATAGGATAATAGGAATCAGTTGACACAGCAGGAATACTTAGATAAGTAGTTCGTAGGCGCAAGTGTATAACTGTTCGAATCTGCAGACATCACACTGTGCAAAACGATTATAACAGAGGTGACTGACCTGTAGCCTGGTTTTTATAGTATCGATAGGGTACAGGGCTGTTTCCACCACAACACCAGCGGCTCCTCCAGCTATGCTGCCCTCTGAAAAAGACAAAGTCATACATAAAAATAAGGTACACTAACAACAACATTGTGGTAGAGGAGCAAAAAGTCACATGAGCGTTCTGTTGAATAAAACTGAAAACGACTGGAATTGTTTCAGAATGATAAAACAAAAGGCCAACAACCACAGAAACCTTCTGGTTACAACTATTTAAGAACGTGACTGAGAAGCAGAGAATTTTTACAGTTAGCTTTTCAGAAAGGTTTAGCATTCTAGTAGATGTTTTATCCCAGCATGAATTGCCTGGATGATTTTATTATTATTTAGAAGAACTACAGTGGGCAAGTTGACAACCTGAACAGTTGCAATAAAATGCGAAATGTAGTAGGTTTGCACACGAGATTTAGGGACAGGAGAGTAAAAGAGAGAGGAATGAGCTTTCTCCTCGGACCTGCATAGGCCCTTCCTTGGTAGCTCACACTACAGATCACCAAGCAACCACACAAACCGTCCGCATTAGGCGCAGAGATTCAGGAAAGCGAAGTAGTTAGTAGTACATGAGTACTAGAGAGGAGTTGACGCACCGAACAGAACCTGCAGGAAATTGAACGGCTTCTCTTCTCCAGCTTGACCCATGCCTGCTCAGGGACGAAATCAACTCCGAGGATGATGGCTTAGCTGGACCCAAAATGGAAATTAGCGAGTAAAAAACTGAATCGGTACTCCACCGTTTCATCAAAAACCGCGGCCGCCGTCGCAAAACCAAATGTAACAGCCATTCATCGAAGCGGGTTAGGGATTCCTTACCTGCAAGTGAGAAAAGAGGTCCTAATCCGGAAGACCGACAACTGGCAGCAGATGCGAGCAGCGGGGGGATAGGGTGCGGCGACGCGGCTGCCGGCGGCGGGGCAAGGCGAATTCGGGGTTTATCACTTCGTTGTTATCAGGAGGGGAACAGCAGCAACGGCAACGTGGCGCATACAGTACAGCGGCAGAGAGTTATTGGGCTGGGCTAAGTGGACCCGTCGGTGATGCATGGGCCAGGTTCTTATTTGTAGTTTCATCCTCGAATCGTGGCCGGCGGCCGAGTGCGCGCGTGTGCTGCGCTGCTGCTGCCGGCTGCGCGTTCGCGTGATGCTGGAAAGCGAGCTCGGTTCGACTCCATTACGAGCTCGAGCCAGTTTCATGAAGCTCGCGAGCCGGGATAAAAAAAATAATGTCAAAAAGAGAAACAAGAAAATGTAAGATTTGGTAAACTTTGGTAACTTTTAGTGTTACAATTTTTGCAAAAAAGAAATCTTGGCCGCTATTCCAGTAAATAAAATAAATACCCGTACAATAATCTTCTCCTATGCGACACTTTTCTTCTGAATTAATAATCGATCTACAGGCTACACAACCAATAAGTAAAGCCGTGTATGTATCCCATTTAAGTATGTATCTATATAGTCCCGTCCCGTCGATCAATGGATGCATGCACCCGGCACGGTCCAGTTCGCCGTGTGCCTGACCCAAGGCGGCATGCTGGTGTACCTCTTCCAGTCGTCGAGCACGGTCCTGAGGTCCTTGAGCTTGGCCCCCAGTCCGACGCAGCAGTTGGCGTGCATGGTGCAGATCTTGCCGAGGTCCTTGCCGTAGCTGCAGAACCCTCCGACGAAGGCCGGGTCGATATAGCGCACCCGCAGGCCGAGGTCCCTGACGAGGCCCTCCTTGATGGCGTTGAATACGGGCTGCTCGTTGAGGCCCGGGAACCTGCTCCGGGCCTCGTGCCAGGCCTGCGTCGCTGCGATGGTCCGGTTGTTGGGCCGCACGTGGAAGAAGCCCGTGTTGGGGAAGTTCCCGATGTTGTCCGGGTCGCCGAAGAAGACGTCGCTGGAGATGCTCATGTCCGCGTACACCGTGATGTGCTTGAACGGGTTCCGGAACCACAGGATGTCCACGTCCTGCGATCAGATCAGTCGCCATGGTTATTCACTTGTCAATCGAAAGAAGCTAATGCTCATCGATCGATGATGGAGAGAAATAGAAATTGAAGCGGAAAAAAAAAAAAGGTAGAAGAGAGAACCAACAACGTACAGTGAAGAGGAAGTTGTATCCGAGCTGGAGCACGCGGCGCTGCAGCTTGAGCTTGCTCCAGACGAGCTCGAGGTACTCCTTGGAGAGGAAGAACTTGGAGGAGGAGAAGTCGATGTTGGTGCCGGGCATGGTGTAGTGGTAGCAGTGGCGGTGCACCTCGCGGCACCGCGACATGGCCGCCGGGTCCATGGCCACGACGAGCACCTGGTCCAGCAGGCGCGCGGTGCCGTCGCCCACGCGGAAGCTCTCGAGGAACAGGTCCAGCAGCGACCCGGGCGCCGCCCACGCGCGGTTCACGCACGTCAGGATCACCGTGCGGTCGTCGGGGGACGCCGCGCGCGACACCGCCGACGCCAGCCCGCGGAACTCCGCCGCCGCCGGCTCCGATGCTGCTCCGTCTTCTTCCTCCTCCGCCTTATTATTGGCGGCGGCGGCGGCGTCGGCGTCTTTGACCTGCCGATGACGAGTTCGTGGTAATTAATTAGTCAATTGAGTACTGATCAAGTGAATTATGTTGCTATATATGACCTACACATGGAAAGAATGTTAAGCGCGTTGACGATCATCATTCGTAAAAAGTACGTCGTGTGGACTTGAAATCCTTTTTCTTTTTTGTGTGCGTGTGTGTGTGTGTGTGTTAAACACAAAGGAACTTGAGATCGCAGCAACTAGTTAATAAAAGAGCAAAAAGTTGCAACGTTGGAGTGAGATGCAATAAATCATTGAACTCGGTCGATCGATCGTCTCAGCCATATGCACAGGAGGGGGTCAGTGAAAATGAAGAGGCAATTCATCTGCGACAGAGAATATACAACTTCCAATTAACGACGACTGACCTCTTCTTCTTCTTCTTCTTCGCGATCGGTGGCGGCGCCGGAAGGAGGTAGGCTTGGAGCAGCGGCCGTGGCGGCGTTCGCATCAGGCGGCTGCTGCTGCTGCTTCGTGACGTCAACATCCGGGTCACCGCCGCCGGCGGCTGCCACACCACCACCGCCTCCTTCAGTGATCATCGACGACGTCCCGTTCCGGCGTCCCAAGAAGTGTAGCGCCGCGGTGGGCCGGCTGAGCTCCTCCGGGCGCTGCTGCAGGAGCAGAACGACGGTGAGCGTGGCGACGGAGCCGAGCACGAACGACGCCACGTGCCGCCCCGTGACCTCCGAGACGACGGCCGCCTTCGTCATATCCGACGACACGACGCACTGGTCTGGTAGCTGTGTGCTCAAGCTTTCTCAATGAAGACTTGAAGAGTGACAGTGTTGTGTAGCTTTATTAACTTGCTACTTCAATGGTGGCTTATTGGGACAGAGCAGCTACCCGAGCGGCTGGCTGTGCCGATCGATGTGACCGCGGTCCGGTTCCGTTCCCATCCTTAAATAGAATACTACAGTAGGTAGAAAAAAGGTGCCGTCGTCCATCCCCGCCAGTCTCGCTGGAATTTTGCGCAAGGACGTAATCAGTAGTCGTACAAAAAACATTGGCAGTGAGATGTGACCGGGAATCAGAAAACTGAATTGGGGTAGAAGTAGAAGCGGCATTTGTTTTTAAAGAAAACTTTGTATGTCAAGATAATGATGATGATGATACTACTACTACTACTTATTTATAAAGAAGGGAATTCTTGGAAAAAATATATATAGTGCATCGATGATTTGACGTATACATGTAATGTATTTATGTATTCAGGGAAGTAATGTTTGTTTGTGTGCAGTGGGCGTATTATGTAGTATAAATATACTAGGGTGGTTGATGGGGAAGAATCTCCCCGTGGGAGTTGGTGCCGGTGATCGATCGAGCTCCAGGTAGGATTCCCGACGGAACGGAATAATGGTATGTGGTGGTGCACATGCTGGGATGACATCATCTCGGCCGGGAGAGAGGACACGTGGCTCCCGATCACAAGCCTGGCTGGTGACTCTTCCACTACGAGGAAGGAAGCAGAGGCTGATTAGTAAGGCACTTTAATTGGCGTGAAGGTGAGGTTGCTTAGCCGGATCCGGACGGGCTGCTAAACTCGATGTAGTAAGGTCTCTGTATGACGACTGTTATATCATCGGTCCAAGACCTGTATCTTCCTTCTACGGTCTGAACTCTGTAGTACTATGTAAGGAGTATTCAGTCCTAGCGGGAGCGCTCTCTCCGTCGAATTCAGGAACGCTTCGATTTCTGTTCCTCCTCGACGACTGAATTTAGATGCTGCCAAATTCAGTTTCAGTAGTCCATGACTCGCTGGTGACTGAAGAAAAATTGTTAATTCAGCTAGAAGGAAAGAAACAAAGCATGAATCATGATGATGACTTTTTTTTCATCTAAAAAAGTATGATGACGACGCAGCTAAAAACTTGTAGTACTATAATAACTCATCTCCTGTACATGTCCATCAGTAGTATCAGTATTAATAACAAATAACAATCCGTGTCTGCACACGGCATGGTCATTATAGCGTATCCTGTCTTTCGAAAAAAAATAATAAATTATAGGGTATCGTATCCTTAGCAATCCTTCACTAGACCTTTCGGCAAACAGTACTTGAACTTGGTTGTCAAGGAGTCGGTGTATTCTCCCCTCAAAAATGAAGCAGCTTGTCGATCGAGTGATGTTTGACAGGTGCCATGTGGCATCGTCTCTATGCTTAAGGTCTAGTGAAGTCTCTTTGCTAGCTAGTGCAGTCTAGTACGTATACCTAGTGCAGAGTTAGGTTCCCACTTGCTACTACAGTACTTCAGCTGGCTCATTAAATCTGATCCTTGGTCCTGGTTAGGAGAATATATGCCCCTAATAATGAGAGTAGTAAGTAGTAGCTGGAAGTGCCATCGTCCATATATGCGCATGAGCGCATCATTGATGTGTTATTCTCAAGCTTTTACGAACACGTTAGGTTGTTGTCTCAATGTACTCCCACGATCGACTTGCCAACAGTCACGCTATAGAGCATCATCCACTTTTTCAGTTGAGATCCATCAGTTTGCTGGGACTAAGATAAGATACTAGGAGTGCTTGCTAATTTTGAACAATAAATTGTACGTGTATTTGGTTCAGTAATCGTCAAATTACTAGCTAGGTGGCACCCGCAAAAATCACATCGACAAAGAAGTGGGCAGATGAACAAATGTGCCACATGTCCGCATCATCGATCAAGACTCAAGAGTGACAAGTTATTAGTACTAGTATATTATTTATGCGGTGTCATTAGTTAGTACAACTCAACCAACACCGTCGTCACATCCTCATCTCTTCTTTAATTAATTAAAAACTGTGCTAAGAGTAACAAGACATCTCGTTAGGTCGCAGATCGCTGTTTTCCACACCAGATCATCAGTCCGTCACTCTCGCTTACCTCCAAACAGGGCAACCCTGACCGAGACTTTTCTCGTGTGCACTTTGGTGACAGCGAAGTTCGTTTCGTTTGCATTTCACTCGCTGCCGGGACACACGAAGAATTAATTAATTTCATATGGTTTTTGAAATATTTCGTTTGAATTAGGGCCGGGTACTTTTTTTCATTTCTTGTGTTAATTGGGGCTGAAAATATACATGCGTATTTTTTTCTCCTAAATTACGAGTATATTAGTAGTAGTTATGATTTATATTCCAAAAAGTATACTACTACATGACAACTTGTAGTACACAGGAGACATGAATGCAAGCGTTCTGTTCTGTGTGGGACTTGGTTTAAGCTCCAGGTAACAGTGGAGCAGCTGATGTTATGGTGGTACTCTCTGATTCCCCGCTCAACCAAACACTGCATTTAAGATGCAGTCGTACTCCTACCGTGGACGTTCGATTGGAGGTGGATAACTGCAGTCAACAAGGCCACGTATTGCATAATAATGTGTTCAAATATAGTATTTGCGCATGAAGAGCCACCGATATTAGAATCTAACAGTCGTTAACGTAGCAATAATTTGAGTTAGGTGACCGGTGGTAGAACTACTCACACTGTCTTTTTCTCTTTTGTAGGATAGTGACAATAAGGATCGATGATGTCTGATGAGGAGGTACGGATTGCTTGACTTATTTTGACATGGCATGTGGAGGGTTTGCAACTAATGTCTAGATGTGATTTTTAAAAATCGTTTTTATAGCACAATCTGGAAAAAAGAAGACAGAGCACATAGTGTTCTTTTTTTTTTTTTGTTGTTGTTGAGCAAAAGACGGAGCACATAGTTATGTTGACAACATTGTTGTATTGCTGGGCCATCGAATTCAAGTATTTTTTTTTTCGTGAAGGAACTAAATCAAGTTGCCAAAACGTAAAGGCCTATCAGCTCTAGCCGGACCAACACCACTAATGAGAAAGAACGAAATTCTGGGCTTGTAGCGCGGCGGCCCTGATCTTACAACAAGAGGCCGATCGACATAGAACATGCCAACACCTACATTAATCCGGCCCAGTCCGTTTGGTCGCCTCGTGAAAAGCAACGATGTACAGAAAACCTGAAACTGGAAAAGAGAGAAAATGCTTGGAAGCGCGCTATCTGTGTTGCTGAAGATTGTTGCGATGCGGCACTCGTAGAATAGAATGACAGTGGCCTCCAGTGTTATCACGAACGTTACGACATAACTGATGACAACAATTAAATAGAAACTGTGATTGCATTGAGCAACCATTTTTCTTTTTTTTTCTTTTTCTCTCTCTCTCTCTCTTTTTCAAAACAGAACAGACAATACTGTATATTTATATATATAAGCTGGCTGAAGCTGCGTGTTGTGTATACTAGAACTACATACAAACGGAGCAGTATAACTTATAAACGATCCTCCCCTTCCCCTCTCTCAATCCTACTACTAGCTAGTATAATTGTATTTTCGAAATGATGAAAAATGAAAAGAATAATCGACGCTACCACCACCTCCTCCTCCCTCCCTCCCTCCCTCCCTCTCTCTCTCTCTCTGTCGAGGATATACTGAGCAATAGCAATTGTAAGGAGGAGGAGGAGCAGCAGCAGAAAGAATAAGAATCGAGCGAGACGACGGCTATATCCTGCTGACCAAGTAATACTAACTGATCAGTGGATGCATATGCCCGGGGTCTTCCACTGGAACTTCCCTGCGCGGCGTTCTTCCGGCGTGCCGGCGGTGTAGTTCCTCCAGACGTCGAGGACGCCTCGTAGGTCGTGCATCTTGGCTCCGAGTCCGACGCAGCAGTTGGCGTGGAGCGTGCAGATCTTGTTGAGGTCCCTGCCGAGCTGGCAGAAGCCGCTGACGTACGCGGTGTCGAGGAACTGGATGGTGAGGCCGAGGCTGGCGACCATCTCGTGCTTGATGAGGTTGAACACGTCCTGCTCGTGCTTCCCGAAGAAGCGCCAGCGGCCCTGCTGCCAGGCGCGGTAGAAGTCGACGGTGGTCGGCGACGCGCGCACGAACAGGAACCCGCCGTTGGGGAAGTTGCCCAGGCTGTAGGGGTCCCCGATGAACACGTCGCTGGAGATGGCGATGTCCGCCGCCATCGAGATGTGGCGGAACGGGTCGCGGAACCACATCACGTCAACGTCCTGTACGTTACGTATTTGGTGTTTCTCGTTAGTATGTAGTACTAGTAGTAGAAGATGATTCCTTGATGACACGACATTGAAAACGAAGCAGCGACCACCCCCAACCTCATCAGGAGGAAGAAGAAGAAGAAAAAAAAAGAGAGAGAGAGAAAAAAGAAGAAGAGAGAAAGCAAAAAAAAAAAAAAAAAAAAAAACTGACCGTGAATAGGAAGTTGTATCCGAGCTCTAGCACTGTCTGCTGGAACCTGTTCCTCCCCCACATCATCTCTAGGTAATCCTTGCTCATGAACATCTTCTCGGATCGGTAGTCGACGCCCGTGGTGCGTAGGAAGTAGCAGTGGCGGTGCACGGCCTGGCAGCCCTCGTACGCGTTGGGGTCCATGGTGACGATGACGAGGTGGTCCAGGAGGCGCGCCACGCCGCCCTCGCCCAGCCGGAAGCTCTCGAAGAAGAGGTCCAGCAGCGACCCCGGCCGCGTCCACGCCGCGTTGATCTGCGTCATGATCACCGTCCGGTCCTTGGTCGCCGCGCGCCGCAGGACCTCCTCCAGGTCGCCCCAAGAAGCCGAAGGAGCCTGTGTGTGCAATTAATTAATTAATTAATTAAGCAGAAATCATCGTCGGTTCTAATTCTAAATGCGTTTTCTAATTATGTCGCTATATATAATGATAATGATAATGATAATAATAATAATAATAATATTGTAGCATGTAGGAGTATATTGCAAAGAACATTCTAAGTAACATGCATGATTGATCGGTGCGCGAATTTGACAGACAGATTTGGAACGGCTGAGGAAATGGGGAACGGGGAATGGTGGTTCGCCGCATGGGGGCCGCCGTGTCTGGCCATGTTCGCGGTACACGACGACGCCACACTAGTACTAGTATTTAGGTGAAGCGTCGTAGCATCTGCCCACCCAAAAACACAAGAGGCCAAGAACAAGCAGGCAGTGACCCAACCGATCCATTGAATTCCAAACATACCGCGAGCAGCAAGCAGATCAGCGCCTCCTCCATTGCTTATGTTCTGCACAGACATGTGCCTGCAACCACACGATCCATTCATTCCCCATGGCCATTGCCGTTGCATTGCTGCTCCAACGTACTGCTCGTATGTACTACGCGCTCTACTGCCAGTACCACCGCTTAACGTGAACACGGGCGGGCAGCGTTGCGTGGGTGTTCGCCGACGGTGGGCCGTCCAATCCGATCAGGAAACTGGATGGAGTAGCCGGCCGCCACGTACGGTGCCCACCAGACACGCGTTAATATTAGAGCGTGGCAGCGTGCTGTAAACCGTTGCCGACAGGTCAGGAGGATTATGGATGGCTGGATGAGTCATCGTCGGCTTTCAGGAGAAGACAAGAAAATCTGCGGTTAATCATGTGGTGCCTACAGTAATCCTGCGTGTCGTGTCGTGTCGTGTCGTGGTGATTCTTTTTTTCATTCATGGGGAGACGAGAAAGTGAAAAGAAGAGGCGCGACCGCGAGGAGACAGACGTCCACACGTCACAGGATTAGATTAGCAGCAGCAGCAGCCTAGCCTGGAGACACGCGCTCTCTCTCTCTCTCTCTCACTGGAGTTGTTGCCGTAGGCTTTGCTTTGTCTAGATCACGACGACTAGCAGTAGTAGGAGTAGCATTACAGTAGAAATAATAACAATAATGTGCTTTGGTTGGCCGGTCCCCGTCAGGCTACGTTAACTTGTTCAAAGATGGATTCCATTCCTTCCGTCTCTGCACTTGTTTTGTTATTATTTAACTATCCGATGATCGCTACTATGGATTGAAGCACACATATATGCACTTGTTTAGTCCTGCCTCTACTTTTTGAATCGTTGAACGTTGGATGATTTGATTTAAATTGCTGAACTAATACTACCCATGATTGAAAACCGCGGACAGAGTATATTGGGAGATTATAATACCTCTAAACAGTAGTACTAGGAAAAGGGGGAATATTATAGTCTCTCGAAACAGGAAGAAAAGTAGACGCATAGCAGAGTAGAGCTGTCTAATCAACGGTGGACATTCGACATGTCTCCATGTTTCGAAATCGAAATCGTAACGAATTTTTCTTATATAAAAAAAAACGAACCAGAGTCACACGTACCGCAGGAAAGACTCTGTCTCAATTGAGATAGATGATCATTCATCAAAGTTGAACAGGTATTAGCAGCGCAGAAATCGGGAGTAGTATAGCAAAAGAAAACAACAACAACTGCGGCGTAGTAGTAGGAGTAGTAGTACCTCTACGGGCGCAGGAGCCGGCGCGTCCATCGCGGTGTCGTTGTTGGCGGCCTCGAGCAGCTGCTGGTCGTCGTCCTCCTGCTGCTGTTGATGCTGGGCGTGAAAGCCCTGAGCGGTGCTGGCGGTGGAGTCGTTATTATGAGTGTGATTCCTGGACGAGGAGGAGGATGTGAAGGCGGACATGTCTACGAGTCGGCCTCCCGGACCGGCGGACATGAAGAAGAGGACGCAGACGGTGGCGATGGCGGCGCCCAGCATGAAGGAGACCAGCGGGCTAATGCTGCTCATCTCCCCGCCCTTCATCTTAATTGATTCTTGTTCTTGTCGATTTGATCGCTGTTTCTTCTTCTTCTTCTTCTTCACCCCCGGTGGATTGGTTCTTCTTCTTCTTCTTCTTCTTCTTTTTGGCAGAGGCCGCAGGGGAGAAGGGGAAGGGAGAGGTCCGGAGGAGGAGGCAGAACGCGAGAGGGAAAGAAAGAGAGATTTTAAGGGAAGGAGGATAGAGAGGGAGGAATGAAAGTGGCAAGCACTAATAAATTAATAATAATGAAAAAAAAGAAAAGAAAAAGGAACTAACTGTTGCGGCGATTAGCGCAGCAGCGGCGACAGGTCATCCGATTCCCACTGATTGATTGATTGATTATACGCGGGGCGCGGGGGCTTCGCGCCGGCGGTTGTTGAGGGGCCACCCACCGCACCTGGGCTGCCTGGAGGCTGGAGTCGTTCTTCGTTGCCAGCAGCAGCCCAGCACCGTCGGTCGGTCAGTGTCAAAGACGTGCCGCGATTTGCTCTCTTCCTCTTTGTCTTGCTCCTGCGTCTTGCTCGTTTTATTCCCTGCTGTAGCATAAAAGACCACAGTATTTTGCTACTACTACCTGGTTAATTACTGTACAGTACTACTACGTAGTACCTAGCGGTGTCTAGCAGCGCGTCATTGATCTTGGGGTGCCTTTGATTTGATTAGCACTATACTATACTATAATGAAATTGTAGTACATGTGCTGAATATATCCGGTACGTAGTTCTATTTTTACTGTATTACTGAAAAAAGATGTCTAATTATTATTATTAGTAAATATAGCGAGTGTTCCATATTTTTTATTTTCTTTTTAAATACGCAACATTATATCTTTATAATGGTCGATGATTTTACACGATGTGATCCGTGTTTTTCTGTCAGACTCTGACAGCCTTAATATGGTAGATGTAGGACGTATCCTTGTCCATCATTCCCGGCACGTCGTCGTCTCTGCGCTCCCCCGGGCCGTAGATAATGGAGAGACAAGGAGCGAGGCTGCTCGATGTGCTTCCATTGAACGCTCGGCTCCGACGGTCGGACGGTCGTGTCGTCCGGTGATTATTGGGACAACAACAACGACGACGACGACAGCATGCATAGGAGTACACACAGTACATGCACGACTGATGTCGTGACCGGGACGAACAGAGCTTTTTCGTCATCGTAGCTAGCTAGTACTAGTGCGGATGAGAGCGAGCGCCTAACATAACGATCGTCGGCAAGGACTGCATGTGCAATTTCGATCCATCGATCGATCGATTTCGTAAGCAATAATATGATATAACTGACAGGTCGGTAGCTTGTGCTCCTCCATTTTAATTTAGTTGACTTTAGGACAGTTCTCAGAGGCAAACTTTAGGTAGGGGACGATCGTTTTCCGTTCCACTGATATGGAGAAGTGACCGCATACGTTCACTTTCAGTTGTGTGTGTGTGTGTGGCCAGCTCGATGGGTCGTCGTGTCTGCATCTACGAACGCTACGCTAGCTTGGTGCTCTGCTGCCTCACCTCATGATGAATAGTCAGTCGTAGCCAAAGCCATGTACGTGTGCGTTGGACGGCAAGGCAAACTGAAAGATCAAATCTCTTTCATTAGTTTGCGTGCTCGCGTGGGCAACGTTCGTCGTTGTGCGTGTGCCCCGGCGGTGCAAAAAGTCGTCAACGACGACGACGACGGCGACGACGACATCCCCGCGCCATTCCCGCCCGGGATCACAGGAAGAGCTTTCTTCGACAATCCGTAACTGCGTTTCTTATTCTCAGTTCTCACTTGCTTCTTACCCTGCTCGGCTGCTCCTGATCATGCATCCTTTTTAGTTTGTTTGCAGCAAAAAGTTTTGTCATCACCAGGTTCACAACAAGCAGTATATATCATCCGACCGTACCTAATTAATTAAACTGACTATATTTAAAGAAAACGAAGGAAGTAGTTACCTAGCTAGCGTTGACTGGCGCGGGCTCATGATGATTATTTTTTTTCTAGTACTTCTGCCCCCAGTCCAGATCGCGAGACAGAGAAATCGATCTTCTTCTCTCTAGCCGCTTCTCTTCAACATACTGTCTACGCATACATGCGTATGCTCTCGTGTTCAAATAGAGAGTTCGGTACAGACCGGCCGGTGAACGGTGGTTCTCTCTCTGACGGCGACGCGACGCTTATTGCACTATACTATTAGGTTTAACTAAGAAAATGGCCAGCTTCCACATGCGCCAAACTGTGTGTCTCATCAAAACGTTTTTTGAAATATCGTTGTTGCCCCGCTCCTAACTGTGTATTATATTTATATACTGCTTACATCTATGCTCAGTGTTGTTGTGTTCAGTGTTTTTGACTATATTGTTGTGTTCTTGACTCTAAAGTGGACCGCTTCCCACGCAATGAATAGAGTTGTTAGGTAGTCCCTCCGGTGTAAAAAAAAAAAAAGCAGTTTATGATAAAGTTTTTAATTAAATATTAGAAATATAAATCATGAATAATTTTTAAATTATTATGTTTAAAATTATAAAAATCATATGAGTAGATTCATCTTGATAAATACTTTCATAAAAGTATATATATACATCACTTTTTAATAAATATTTTTATAAAAAATTAAAATTAAAATCATGTTTTAGAGACCGTATCATTGTTTTAAACTATTTTATTTTTGACATCAGAGGGAGTATCAATTTTTTTTTAAAGACAGAAAGTAAAGTACAACAAGAAGACTACTATTGGTGATTCAACAGCTGACTTAATTTGCACCGTAAATCACGCTGGAATGTCGGCGCAGAGGAATACAACACACTGCTCCTTCAACGTGCACTAATACTTTCCATGTACAGATAAAACGTCACGATAAGCAGGCATTGACTACTTGTTGCTATACAGCTGATTATTGGTTCGATTTTTCATTTGGAAGCTTCCCCTCCATTTTCCAAGTATACCTTACTACTAGAGTAGCGAATGGTCACAATAAGGCTGCTACACGTACCAGCTTCAGCTAGGTTGTTCACGTGTGCTGACCTAACACCGACACGATCGATCGATGATCTATCGACAGTTGGTTACATATCCCATGATCTTACTAGTTCCTATACGGTACGCAACATTCACAGGGCGATAATTAAGTATATATATCGTGTCGAAGAAACGTACAGTATTCTGTTATAGTATATAGTAATTAGTTGCTACCAACCTGCATGCTACTAGCTACCATTACAATTATGCACCAAAAACAAGATATAATATACCAGCTGATGCTGCCCATTCTACCACCTACCACTTGCTAGCTTTTCTGAAAATATATAAACCATATTTTGGGGCAACTACTACGCTCTGTAACTGCTCACACTTTGCCAAGTGGAGAAGCTTAATTGCTGTTTATATATACTGTATGTCATTCACTCGTGTTTGGTTCTTTTCTGAAAGTTTCTTTAATTTCCTAACAGTAGTACCACCTTGGTGATCAGTCGTTCACGATGACCTCACATCGTCATGCTTATATTAAGGCTGACAACGGCAGTTTTTTTTTTTTTTTTTTTTGGCAGGGATGGCAACGGCAGGTTTGATATGCTGCCGACACCGGTTCTTAACTAAGCGAAGTGGTTGTACAGTCATTATTGGCAAATAATGGCAATGCATGTACACAGTACCATATATATATGCTGCATGAGCGAGGGAGATATCAGCGATAATTAAGGGATTGTTATTATTAATTAATTCTTGTTATACACGTATAGTAGCCACTATCACCATTCACCAAAAAAAAAAAAAGAAAGAAAAGAAGAGGTGTTTGCAGCTGTTTGCACATGCATGGCTCCTGATGATTGCCTAAATTTAGGGGACAGGACAGTTGGAGGTTGTTGTTTTTATATACATATATATAGGTTGTTGTTTTTTTTTTCTTAAAAAAAAATCTTACACGTACTAAAGAACAGTTGCAAGTTAGTACGTGTATCTTTAGTTTTGCTAATAATAATTTTAGTGGAGAACGAATCAATTAATACAGTATAAGCTTTGCTTTTTAGTGTACCAGCAAACGGAATGTCTCGTCTCTGTGGATCAATGTATACAGTACTAGTACAATACCCTGATTTAAAAATTCTAATAATAATAATAATAAGGTTTTTTTGCAGGTAATAAAAATAAGGTCTTTGATGATCGAGAGTCGGTATATATATAAAGAAAAGAAATAATATCTCCAGCACGCAGCATGTCAATCTGATTGTGAACAAGTCAAAAGAAACAGAGAGAGGAAAAAGGAAGAAAAGTCATGCAACGCGGCGCGGTGGTGCTAGCTTGATGTTTGCTTTGCTTCATGTTGGCAGCCTTAGCTGTGACGAAAAGAACGAAAGAAACAAATAAATAATAATCCAAAAAGGGGAGAGAGCTAGAGGAAAAGGAAGCTGATTAATAAGCTACATATAGCGGCATGGGTGGTTAGTTGTACCGGCCGGAACATCCATCATTCAGCAGCGGTTGTGCAGAAAGGAAGAAGAACCCTTCAGTTTCAGTCAGCTCAGCTGCGAACTGTTCAGAGAACACGGGCGGAAGGGGGGGGCTTTGTTTCGCTTGGAGCTGCCGCATTATTGGTCCACCGACAGCTCAATCAATCATTTTACCCTTTTCAAAATCAATGAAAATTATGTTATTAATCACAACAATAGTACGCATATCTATCCAGGCGTTAATGAGTTACGCCTCGTGCTAGCTCCTCTGTCGTTGAAGAACCTAGCTAGCGAGGTGAGCACGAGCCACAGGTCCACAACCAATGGCACTGTTATGTTGGTTGCATGTGCAAGAGGATCTTATTGGTCATTACTGGTCCATTACTACGTACTCCTCTATTTTTCTCTAACGTTGTCGTTCAGACAACAACGTCTAGTTATTTTTTTTTTAAAAAAAAGGCAGGAGCGCTGCCATTCATTAAGAAGGGAGACGAAATACAAGGTACAGGAGTATAAAAACAAAGCACAGCATCAGAGCTGTGGCCAAACAGAAAACGACTAAAACAACTAGGGGCTCCTCTTGCAACTAGGGGCAAGAGGGACTACAAAGCAACTAGGGGCTCTCTCTTGCGAGGCGCAAAAGCCGGACGTCGTCGATTATCAAGGAGGAAACGAAGCTGAAAGAGGTCTCTTTGTTTTGAAAAACTCTTCTATTTCGTTCTTTCCAAATTTCCCACCAAAAGAAGAAGAGGATTCCCATTTTTTTGTTGATCATCGCTTTGTCTCCATGAGAGGAGATTTGTTGAAACCATGCATGAACACCATCCGTATTAATATGGCTTAGCTGCAGGGGTAGGTTGAGAGTTGTTGCCCACTTTGTTCCATACGGCCTCTGTGAAGTTACACTGCGTGAGAAGGTGATCTGTTGTTTCGAGCTCAGTGTAGCAGAGAGAGCAATGCTCCTCATGCGGCCAGTTTTTCTTCACAAGGTTTTCTGCTGTTAGTGCTTTCCCATGTAGTGCCAACCAAGCAAAGAACCGGCACTTTGGCTCAGTTTTAGCCCGCCATATTTTGGGGGCCGGGAATGGTTGAAATGCCCCAAAAAACTATATGGTATAGGCAGATGAGGACGTGTATTGCCCATTTGCAGTCCATTTCCATGTGATGGTGTCCCTCTGTTCCGAGAGCTCTACTTGTTGCATTGTTGTAAACAGCAATGTGAATTCTTCAAGTTCTTGTTCCGAGTTAATATTCCTCAGGTTTCGAATCCAATTAAATTCTTGCAACTCTTTGTGCACTGTTCTGTACTTGAATCTAGCTTGTCTAGTTATTTTTTAGTCTAGACCTCATGTCTGAAACGACATGATTTTGTGGATGGAGGAGTATTATTCTTTCCTTCTCCTCCCTTTCATTCATTTCTTTAATTTAATTTGTTAGCATATACTAGTAGTATATGCTGCTGCTGTGCATGCCTACTGGCGGTGCTAGTAAAGCAAGGAATGTACTGATTTATTTCTTCACGTCTTATTTGGTTACACCTTCAATCTGTATGTATTAGAGGATATTAAAGTGGATTAAGGAAGATATTAATTCATCTTCCACCACAAAACACTCCAATCTCCTTCAATCTATATGGATTGAAGAGTAGCCAAATAAAAACTCAAGGGGGAGGCACAAGGCAAGTAGCTATACCATGTTCTCTTCCTTCCCAGCGCCGAATCAAATATATATATATCGTCAAAGCTGGACCGCCTTTTGCTTATTATTCGTCGTCGCCACGGGAGATATATACAGCGATCGATCAGGCAGTCGTGAACGGTTGGCAACCTATGGATGATGATCGATATATGGAGGCACAACTAGCTTTCCTGCTGGGCTTCTAATATAGTACTAATAAATCAGTGGTCCTTGCTTCAAATTTAATAACGGGATCGGAGATAGATAGGGTTCATCGCTTCTCTTCACTTTCCAACATCTCACGCAGTACACGACAGCTGTTTGTTTTGCTTTCGCCGATTGTTGTGTATCACGGATTTATTACTAGTTTATTATTCAGTCTTATTATAATCCCAGTGACAACATAGTACTTTCTATGTCAATTGATCATCAATCTAATAGTATACGAGTGAATTAGCAAAAAAAGAACTCAAACAAAATCCCCCATTCAATCGCTCCAACTCGCAACCAAATTAATTCAGAGACAGAGGCCCATATGCAAGCTATCGGGCTTCCATGATGATACGGAGAAGAAAGGGCCACTAGTAGGGCCTGCCTTTCGAAAGAACTGCCAACCAGTCTACCTCGCACAAGTCTTACTTACAAAATGCAGCCCACGGCCCACACCTCTAAATGCAATCTAAACGGTGCGGCGCGAGCCACCTTCAGCGACTCGCCAGTCACTCCTAACCACCTTCTTCAGTGAGTCCCTCCGCCTTCCTTTCCTTCCCTCGCACGCACACCGCAGTCCTGTCCTGCGTCCTGCCTGCTAGTGCTAGATCTCCCTCCGTCCATCGCGCGCGCTGCCGCCCCAGATCCAGCTCCCCGTCCCACGCCACAGTCCACGACCACACACTCCCGCCGCCCCCCCCCCTCCTCTCCGCCATGGCGGATCTCGCCGTGGCGCCCGCGTCGCACCCGCCGGCCCCGGCTCCGGCCCCGGCGACCGACCTCTTCGGCGAGCCGATCGAGGCGCACCCGCCGTGGTTCAAGCCCGACGCCTTCCTGCGCCCCGACTTCGACCCGGACGCCTACGTCGCCGAGCTCCGCTCCTACGTGCCGCTCGACAGCCTCGCCGCCGAGCTCCGCGCCCACCTCGCCGCGCTCCGCGCCGAGCTCGTCGGACTCATCAACCGCGACTACGCCGACTTCGTCGGCCTCAGCGCGCGCCTCAAGGGCGTCGACGCCGCAGCCGCGCGGATGCGCGCGCCGCTCGCCGAGCTAAGGGACAAGGTCGCAGGGTTCCGCGCGGGCATGTCCGCCGCGCTCGCTGCGCTGCGCGCGGGACTCGAGCAGAGAGCCGCCGCCACTGCCGCTCGCGAGCTGCTCGAGCTGCTGCTCGACACTTCGCACGTCGTCTCTAAGGTCCGTGTCCGTCCGTTTTTCATTTTTTTTTCAGACTGATTGCTCTTGGAGTATCTGTTCAACGTAGCTTAGCTTGTTCTTGTTCATTCAAAAACTTAGTTACTAGCAGTAAACTTCGTTCCACCACATTGCTAGATCCGAATACCGTATACCATCCCCCAACATTTTGAGTTCCAATTATGCGGCTCCAATCTTCCATCGTCAACATTTCTGCTCTTGGACTGCAGAACTGCGTTAGGCTGGCTCCAATTAGCCCTACCATTCTGATGATATCTTATGCATAACATCACCTGCCTGCTTGCATTGATGGAACCTGTTTGTTACACCTAAAATAAACCTGCGTGCTTTTAACTCTGGTATAATAACAAAATTTATTTTCAATCAGAGATGTCACTGACTGATGAGCTTATAGATTTTGCAAACTCAAGGTTAAAGCAGGCGTCTCATATGCTTGCCACTGTGTGTAAGTAAATCTTTAGGCATGCCATGTTTTCGTTCTTAAATGTTTGATTGCTTTTCCAGGTTGAGAAACTGATCAAGGAATTACCAACAGCACCGTCTGATTCTTCAAATGCTGAGCTTTCTTCAGCCGATAAGACTTACCCAAGTAGTGACACTGGATCTCTAAATGTGGAGCCTGGAACGGGTGTTAGAGAAACCCAAAGCATTCTCTTGGAGCGAATTGCAAGCGAGATGAATCGGCTTAAATTCTACATCAGTCATGCGCAGGTTTGTATCGACATATACATTTACTTGACATCTATTTTTTTTTCTCATGAATTTTACTATCGACAAAGAAGCATGAAGAGAAAGTTGTTCAACACATAAGGAATATGACTGTTTCAGGACATATGCTTGTTTTTTTAGGTGCCATCACTGTAAGGGAAATTCATAGCCATAAAATAAAATATGATTCAGGATTCAAACTAATGAAGTAAATGAAAAAAGGATGGTGAAGTGTATTTGGTAGCTAGTACGCTCTCTATTTTGAAGATCTTTCATTTTTGCATGTTTGATGATCAACAGTTCAGTTTCGTTGGGGCACATGTCATTGCATTACTCAATCAGTGCGTCCTTCTCATGCTACTTATGTTTATGATTCTTATTCTACCACATTATGGCAGTACAGAACCTTCCTTTTATTGTGAACATGGAGAAGAGGGTCCAAGGTGCTACAAAACTACTTGATGGTAGCTTGGAGCGTTGCTTTGTGGATGGTTTAGAACATCGTGATGCGAAAGTAATATACAACTGTTTGCGCGCTTATGCTGCAATTGACAATACATCTTCAGCTGAAGAGCTTTTCCGAACAACAGTGGTGTCCCCATTGATTCAGAAAATTGTCCCCCAAGACTATGCAAAAGCAGTTGCTGGTGTATCGTCTGATGAGCTGGAAAATGATTATCAGCAGATAAAGCAGAGTGTAGAGAAGGATTGCAAATTTATTTTGGAAATATCTTCGTCTGGTAATCATGTACTCCACTGATATTTTTTTCTATGATTACCTCATAAGTTTAAATACATGTATCATTTAAGATTCTTGATCTCCCTTCCATTTTCAGAAAACTCTGGACTGCATGTTTTTGATTTTCTGGCTAATTCAATACTGAAAGAAGTCCTTGCTGCAATCCAGAAAGGCAAACCTGGGGCCTTTTCTCCTGGAAAGCCTAAAGAGTTCTTGAAAAACTATAAAGCAAGCTTAGAGTTCCTTGATTTTCTTGAAGGTATTGTACTGTTTCCATTTGTTTATTCGGTGCTGTTAGCAATAAGTGTGTCGTGGGATCTACTTTTATGTTCATATATGCCCTGTACTAGATTCTGGTGCTAGTGTGGTGTAACGGAGTATCATTTGACCATGGATAGCTATATAGCTTGATGTGTCTACCTTTTCTTTTTCCTTGAAAAAGTGCATATGTTTGACTGATATACTATTTTTAGGTTACTGTATCTCCAAATCTGCTGTTACAAAGTTCCGCTCAGAGACTGCTTACACTGATTTCATGCGACAATGGAATGTTGGTGTATACTTTTCATTAAGGTAAGGATTAGTGTAACCTGTTTCGTTTTGCTTCATAATCGATGGCTGTTTCAACTTGAGTAATGATTGGTACCTGTTTACCTTATTAGATTTCAGGAAATTGCTGGTGGTCTCGATTCTGCCCTTACGGCTGCTATTAGCCCTGTCGGAATACACGAGAATCAAGGAAAGCCAAAAAAGTTTCTGTTGAAGCAAACTATCAAGCTCTTAGAGAGTCTGCAATCCTGTTGGAGTGATGACGTTCTTATTTTCTCACACTCTGATAAATTTCTCCGTTTGTCTTTGCAGCTTATTTCAAGGTATTACAACCTGCAAAAACACTATTTTTTTCCTTATATTTTCATGGTTCCATAAATGAAAGTTGACCTATTTTCAATGTTCCCCTACAATAAGGTATACAACATGGCTTTCTTCTGGTCTGTCCGCACGTAAAGCTTCTGATCGGAGCTCAATTTCGCCTGCAGATGTCGAGTGGTCTCAGTCTGTGCCCGTTGAGGATTTCATATATGTAAGTGGCATCTACAATAACATTTGAATTCTGATACATGTCATCTCAGCTGTTAGGACCTAGCACTTTTGGTTCTACACGGTGACCCTTGCTCCTTTTGACTGAAATATTATTAGAGCTATTAGCATTATTATGTCTTGCTTATTGAAGTAGTATAGTTTTGAGTTTAAGTTGGTTGAAGATTCTTTTTCTACAATAAAGGTAGTACCACTACCACTTAATTAGGCAAGGGTTGAAAAGGTTGGCTTAAGGGGATCAGTTCGCTCTTTTGTAGTCAGTATATGCTCAAGAATTCAGTAACAAGCTCACTCAACTTTATTGACTTAAGATGTTAGGAGGGTGCCTATAGGATAGGCCATTTTATGTCAACATGAGGCAACAAAGAGGTGCTGATCCCTTTCTGGAATTTATATTTGTTTGGCAGATTTGAATAAAACCTACTCAAGTGTTAATTTTATTTCCTGAATGTTTTTGGGCTTCTTGTTCTCATACGTATTGTCACATTGGAGCGCATTGCACATATGAAAAAATATGGCATTCAGACATCCTTTTTCTTTTGCATTAAGTGTCTATTATTGGCTTACAGGTAATGCATGATGTACATAGTGTCATTGCTGAGCTATCAGAATCAGGCGACTTCATTGGACATGTACATCAGTTACTCTCATCATGCCCCTCCGAAGTACTGAATCTTGTAAAACAAAGTATATTGCAAGCCCTCGAACCTTTAAAGGCACTTTTGCCTGCCATTATGAATGTTATGGTTGGAATTATTGTCAAAAAGTCTAATGAGGTGAGCAGACCAAAAAAGGCTATCAGCAATTCATCATGGTCTTAATATATCTGCAGTTCATCAATTTTCATTTTCAATTTGACCATACAAGAGTTTTGGCCTCTTGTTATTTGCCAGAGCAAAATGTGTTTGTACGTGTGCAAAGAAAACAGAAATAGTTCATGCTTTCAGAAAAGTAAAAAAAATTCTGGTGGACAGGTTTAAGCCCTGTCGAAATGTTCTCTGACCGTCAACTACTTTCTGTCCATTGTAGGACCTGAAGCACTTGAAGGGAATAACAGCGACCTATAGAATGACCAATAAACTTCCAGTGAGGCATTCTCCATATGTGTCTGGGGTATTGCATCCACTAAAGGTTAATGAACTTCTTGTTCTCCTTTTCTTTTTTGCAATTTATTATATACTACCTACATTTTTACAATATAGTTGTTAGGACAATAACTCTAATTCATTTTTGAAAAAAAACGGAGGGAGTACATCTGAAGGAAATTATATGAATGTTTGACAATAGCATTTTTGCCACAAATAGATATATTACAGATGGGTTCTTCCCTTTAAAATCTGCAACCCAGTACCTGGGAAAAGTGACTTCTTATACGTGCTGACAGCATAGATGATGAGCAGAATTCCTCCTCCATTGCCTTCCCATTTCGCAACCTAATACTACCTGATCCAAGTGCTGTCTCCTTGTTAGTTCTTATTAAAGTTATGGAATAAATTACTGTATAATACTATATCTAATGCAACTTTTTTATAAATAAAAAATCAAAGTCACACTGCATAGCGTGACTAGTGATCTGCAATATCGTGCTTCTTTCATATATACCTGTATACTATCAAAATTAATTCAAATTATTATTATTATTATTACTACTACTACTACTACTACAACTACTACTACTATTACTATTACTATTACTATTATTATTATTATTATTATTATTATTATTATTATTATTATTATTAATTGAGTATTTTATGCTGAGAATCTCTTATCTGTTACTTATAGGTCTTTCTTGAAGGTGAGCATATTCAATATTTATCAGAAGATGATAAAAGTAAGTTGTGCCGTGGATCTACAGATAAGATCACTGCAAGTTATTATGAGATGGTGTATGAAGTTGTCAATGTGGTAAGTAGTGATAGCTAACTGCCTCTATAGATTCATTTCTATGTACGTATTAATGAGATACCCCTTTCAATATGAAGGCAAGAAAAACTGAGTCATCATTGCAAAGATTGCGCCAAGGTGCACAAAGACGAGTAGGGGCTAGTGCTGATGCCTCAGATAACATTATATCTGACACAGACAAGATCTGTATGCAGCTATTTCTCGATATTCAGGTTTGCTAGCTGACCTTTTATTACCCCTTATGTTGTGTGTTGAATGCAAGATATTTCCTTGTAAATACCTTCAAATGAAAATTATTTTTATTTTCCTTCAGAACTTTTATTTATGACTAGCGTTGACTTACTAGATTTTCTATGCGATGAGTTTAAACATTTCTTGCTTTACTTTGATACAATGTATCATCTGCGTGATCGAGGAAAAAAAAACAATGTATCATCCAATAAGTTGTTTCATTGCTTGCAGGAATATGCAAGAAATCTTCGGGACATAGGAATAGATGCAAGGGAAATTGATTCCTACAGGGCTCTATGGCTGTGTGTTGCCCCAAAAGACAAACAAGAAATCATTCAGTTTTGATGTGAAGGACGTTGTCAGTATATAGAATTGCTTCTCATAGATAACTCAGTAGGCATATGTGTTTGTGTTGTTGTTCATTTAGGTCGATATGATCCATACAGAATGAACTGAAATTTGATTACCAGCGTTATCTGCAGAGTCTGCAATGGATTTCAGGATAACCAACATTCTGAGTATATGTATCAAAAGCCGATTTCTTTTGAAATAATTTCTGTTCAGAAATGGCTAAGATAACAATTGGATCATGATGATCATTCATTGCTGAATATATGCCGCATGCTACATATAATTCAGAGACATGTATTGAGAAAGCTACTTGTTCAGGATAGCCACCCGTGTTTTGCTAAGAAAAGTGGGAACATTGAAATGCCCAGCTCGTTCTCATCTGCATGTAAACGTATATCTTTCCACATATAGAACAAGACGTGAGTGCAAGACCCTCCAGTTTCTAATTTTTTGTGTTTGCTAGTTCAAAACTACACTAACAAACATCAACAATTAAAAATCACAGGGAGTGTAAATTAAACAAATAAATAAACAAACCATATGTCACAGAAAACTCAAACTAGGGAACCTCAAGTTTGCAAAGTCGTGTTCTAGCACGAGGTGGCACCAAACAATATATTACAAGAAAGGAGAACACAGTGGAAGTCATCTCATAATGATTATGTAATCACTATAGGTTTATGTAATTCCCACGGACAGGATAAATATCAGTTCCTGAACCAACCGAAGCACGAACAACCCTGCAAGGAAGAACAGTGAGAAACATGATTCTGAAATACATAGGCCATTAGGAAGTAACGCATTCATCATATATTAAAGTTAACTGGTCTAACAACATATTACTGTGGATTAGTGAATTTGGCCATGGCTGTTAAATATGACTCCCGATGTTATTAGGTTGCATTAAAGAGCGAGCTCCATCGCCCCCCCCAAAAAGAGAAAGAAATTAACGATCGAGCGATACACTGCAATAAGGTAAGAATTGATCACTACTATAGTACTTGGATTTTGCCCGTAACCAACTCCATATTTTTTTCTCAGAATTGGTTCTGAACCAGCATGATGCAGCAATATGTCAAAATGATAAAGTTGCATCAAGCAGCTAGGCACATTCACTATTTATCTCTTCACTGAAAAGAGCTGCTTATTTGTGAAGCTGTGATCATCTTCACCAGGAAATCAAAATGCAACAAAATCCTAAGGTGCCTGAAGCACAACGAAAGCCTTAATATCATTTGATTATAAATTAATTGAAAATCAGTAGCATAGCAGTACGTTTGAACTGAACTTACCGAGGATTCATATTTGCGGTTTTGGTTGGATCTGTTATAACCAGCATTGCTATTGACAACAGGAGTACTGCCCGACTGTTTCTCCTCCCTCACTTTCTCAAATATGTCTGTGAAACCTTCACCGGTAGATGGATCTTTCTCATCCCATTCTCCAAACTTGGGCACAGCTGATCCCCTATCAGGCTGTATGTGCAGAAATTTACAGTACATCACTTCAGAAACTATACAGCAAGCAAAACTATAGGAAACTATACAGCAAGCAAAACTATAGAATGCAGTATACTTATTGCACCTCATGGATTAAGACTATACCGTTTCATCTCCACGGCCGCTTGGTCTCATCTTGGACCTTCCGGGTGTTGTGGGAGCAGTTCCACGGTTTACTTCTGATGAACCCCTACGTTCCCATGAAGGAGATGAAACCCCTCCTTTGTTTACAATTCTTGCTTGCTGACGAGGATGAATAGGTGATCGCTCTGCCCCGTGTTTTCTTGCTCCACTATCATAACTGGCATTATCACCATATCTGTGGTTAGGTGACTCAGCATACGGTTTTCGAGCAGTGGCCTCCTGATGACGAAGTTCATCTTCTCTGTTTGCACGTCTTTCATCCTTGGGCTTCCGCACCATTGGATCTGATCCAGGCCTCAGGGGCGAAGCTTTGCCCGATTGTGGATCCTTTGAGAGCCCTTCTAAATCTCCCTTATGGTCATTTTGACCACCTGACCTCCCTGGTGATTTACCCTTCCGAGCATTTTCAAAATATTGTGTGTAAAGGTGATCACCCTCCTCCCAGCTTCCAAATTTAGGAACTCCTTGGTGCTGGTAAAATGTAATGAAAAGTAAATTCTTATCAGATTGTTCCTAGCAAATTAAACTATTAAAGTAACACCTAGTGCCATGGAGTACAAAGTTAAGTCAACTCCAACCTCTGAGACAATGTCATCTGCAGTTTACGCATCAATTTTCTACTCAACGATGAAGGAATTCTACTACTAAACATACATTGATTCAAATGATGATCCTAATTACCATTGGTAAAGATTAAGGAATTGCTAACTCCCACAAAGTTATGGCTAACACAATTAAATGGAAACCTACTTGACATTGAGCTGCCCTGGAGCTAGGCATGTTGTTGGTCCCTAATAGGCAAGTAGGCAGAGAGTATCTCCTTTGTACTACTATCTACCTATATGTCATTAAGAAGGGCAGTAAAAATCGAAAATATAGGAAAAGGAGACAGTTTCGAACCCTAAACACTAAGACGCAACAAAACCGGATCTCGGTTATCCAAAGGACCGACAAGCTATCAATTTGATTTATTCAGAGATGCCCCGGAGTAGTACATTTCTTTGCCCAAGGAAAATAACCAAGGCAACAAGAAATTGCTTCCGCAGAGACGCGATGTGTCTCCAAATCACGAAGCGGAACAAGACAACCTAGGGAAAACAGCAGTGGGCATGCGAGGCGAAGAGGGAAACGACGAGGCTCCTTCTGCTGCGCCTGCCAACCAAACCAAAGGCAATTCCAAGAAATCCCACATGGGAGCATGGAGCAGCGTCCGAGACGAACTACATACACCTCTCTGCTAAACTAAGCAATCCAAATCCAGTATAAAGCCGATAAAAGCACGGGTCCACCTCGGAAACAACACAGCTCAGGTTGAGGTTGAGGAGCAAGAACTTACGGCCATTTCGTCGTCCAAGAAGGGCTGCGAAAGGCGGGTCCTTCAGGGCGCCGCCTTCCCCGTTCCTGCCTGGATTCAGAGCAAAAGGATTGCAGCGTTCAAGCCAACAGCAGGAGATAGTAGCAGAGAGAGAGAGAGAGAGAGAGAGAGAGAGAGAGAGAGAGAGGAAGAAACAGATGCGGCAATAAGAGAGCAGGAAGGAGGAAGACGAGACGAGACGAGACTGCGGCGAGAGGAGCAGGAAGGAAGAAGAATGGAAAGGGAGGGAGAAAGGAAAGGGATTCAGGAGGAGGAGGAGTCATGTTTGACCATTAAGGCGTCGGATTCTCGCTGCTGCCGCGGCTGCTGCTTCGTCCGTCCGTCGTCGCTTGCCCTCCTTTCCTTCCTGAATGCGGTTGGTGCGGTGTGGTGGACGCTTTTGTCACTGGCTCGAACTCCTCCTGCACGGCTTGGTGTACCTGTCTCGCTCTCGCCTTAACTCCAAGCCAATGCCATCATGGTGATGGCTTTCGCTGCTCCCACATGCTTACTTATCCAGCTGGTAAACTGTAAACGGCCTTGCAGTAAGTAACAAGAGCTCATCGCAATCAGATGCTGAAAGCAGAGTCGTAGAGGTGCTGACCCGTCTTATTTTCCTGCAGTCATGTTCATAATATACTTAGTAGGAATAGGCAGATTCCAGTCATACAAAAAATTAGTTTATAACGCATGGCACGGGGTATTTCCATACTTGCATGTTACAATACTAACACCAACGAATTTCTTATTCGTTAGCTACTGTGGTCTGGCGTGATCCTTCCTCGAAGTCTCTGTCGTATCATGATTAGCAGCCCCAATCGCTCCAACAAAGATCCATTTTCCTAGTAGTAGGTGTCTGGTCCACACTGGCTTCAAAATGCTGAAACCCGAAAGGTACTACTAGGCCAAGCATGTTCTCTAGCTAAGGCTATCTTTAAATTGGAGGAGAAATTTCTAAATCCTACTTTATTTCTATAAAATTAATCTAATTTCTATAAAATTTCTACACGATTTCTGTGAAATTCATGCTGTCCAAAGAAGTTCTAAGATGAGGGTAACTAATTTGATGCTATTTCCTACTAACTAGTCGTACAGAGGTTGACGTGCTCTTCGTTAAGAAACTTCATCAGCTACTTCTAGTTTGGAATTCAGCAACAAGAGTCGTCGCAACTAGTTGGGAATATGATCCCTGCTGCACCTGAATTACCTCGTAGTCGTAGATGAAGATGAGGGTGGAAAAAATTAACATTATTTGGTAGCCCGTGCGCCGCAAAATTAATTAGATGAAGATGAAGACCATAAATTTGTCATGACGACTACAGCAGTACAATAGTGTAGTATAGATCAATTCGGTAGCCCGTGCGCTGCAAATTCCCATACAGTCACGTTGCTGAACCTAGCAAAACACACGGGATCGAACAGAAAAAAAATATCCAGTTTCCTAAAAGAAAATGGTGTATTTTTTTTTAGTTGTTCCCTTGTCTTTTGTAGTAAATTGCAATGGATACAACACACCAGTAGATTGCATGGAAAGAAAGGCGTGTCTCAATCAATGGATTGAAATGTACTTACTAGTGTGTTGTAATACCAGGAACACTAGTACTTTTCAATGGATTGAAATCGACAGTCGATGGTTCCTGTAGCTGGGGGTTAGAACTTAATTAATCCAACAAAATGTTGATTGAAAGGATCTCTAATTTTGGCTGATTAAAACTTAGATGCTTCCTTTTAAAATTCTTTGAAAGTAAAGCATGTCGGGACAACTTTCCCGGTTAGCAGATTAATCAGCATTGTTAATTAAAAAGAGAGGAGAATTTTTAGTGAGAACAGGGACCCAAGAGTTCCCACACGCTCCCCACTCTCCTCTCTCCCACTGCGCCACGCCTCCCCTCCCCCTCCCCGTCGCCTTTCGCCGCCGTTACTTTGCTCAACCCTTCCATTTCGATCCCCTTTTCCCATTGCTTTTATCCTCATCCCGTAGTTCCTCGCCCTAGAGTACGCAGATTCTTGATTGCTCCGAGCTCTTCGCCTGGTTCTTGGCAAGGGAGGCAAGGTGAGCTTCTTCTTTAACCCATTCCACCGGAAATTTCCCTTTGCTTTCCATTTCTGTTTTGGTCTTCTTCAATGCTGATAGGCCACCCATCTGCAGGCCAAGAAAGGTGGTGGGTTATTGCCATTTCCAACTTTCCCCCATTGAACTTGTTATTTTCCGCCGGGGCCCGGGGGAAAATAGGTGACTGACGATTTGGTCTGGAGTTCTTGAGAGGAAACATCCATTGCTTCGCCATTCTTGAATTTAGCACCGAAGAAACAAAGCAGAGCGAGCAGGTTGTTTTCTCTGAAAGTCGCAGTTTCCCCGAGCAAGCGTGGCCAAGGCGGCGGAGTTGTGAAATCGCATCAGATTGGTGATAGAGAGGAACTCGGCAGTCTGCCGGTATGATTCAGTTACTGTTCCTCGTCCTGTTCGCTGAGGGCGTGGTGGCGCTGCTTCTGATGGTGAAGGTCGGGCCGCTGCGGGAGCTGGCGATGCGCGTCGTGGACCAGGTGAAGACGGGCAAGGGCCCGGCCACCGTGAAGACGCTGGCGTGCACGCTCTCGGTGATCCTCATGTCCAACATCACCAGCATCCTCAAGATCCAGAACAGGGGGCTCAAGCTTGGCACCGTCAGCCCCATGGACCAGGTGCTCTGGAGAACGCACCTCCTCGAGGCATCCCTCATTGGTGAGCATGCGTCTCCCTCCCATCTTGGTGGTTCTTTTTACTGACAGCGTAGTTCCGGCAGCTTAGCATGGGACTAGGGTTTATGGAACCTTTGATGATAGTGATTGACTGATAGGAGATTGCCTTGGGTTTTAGAGGATTACATGTTGTACCATCGGATACTTGTTGTTTCGGACCCAATAGCCGACGTAGAATTTTTTTTAATACAACAAGGACTTTATATTTTACAAGATATCCATATCTGATGAAAACTACAGCCTTAGTTTATCATTAAGAAATGATGTTTTAATCTATTGCCATTTCCTATTAGACACTGGTCATCTCTGTTGTGGACCTGGTTGGTCAACTGTCAAGAAGCACTAGATTATAGTGGACTAATAATAGTAGTATACAACGAGAAGTCAAGACCTCCTCTTTTGTATTGAATTGGTCTACTAGTACAGCATGTTGCAAGCAGTTATCTTCCTTTTTAAAATTGTTGGATAACACTAGAATTTTACTGCAGTCATTTTTTTTTTGTTACCCGGATTTGTACTAGTACTTGGTTTGTGGTTAGTGTCCTTTGAGTTTGGTACCAGTGTACCATTCCTGGGTTAGGAATTACAGAAAAGCAAGAAAAGGGGTCAGAGTTTAGGTTTCAAAGATCAATGTGGCTTCAGTATTTGATCTGTAAAGTTCTTACTTTTGTGGGTTTTAGGCCTGTCAAAATTATTACGATATTATGTCAATGTTATAGGACATGAAAGAACATTTGTACATGTTTTATGGGGATTTCGTAAGTCATGATGCACTTGTTTAGAGCTGACATGGTATGGAGTATTAGTTAGATCTACATAACCAGGCATCAAATATTTCCAGTACTGGGCTGGATTCTCAGATGAATACAGTCTTTAGGTATCAATTAGATGAACCAATTCTGGCTGAATAAAGAATACAATTTCTAGCCTGCGGATGTTCAGCAATTCATTTAAATCGTATGGTTTCTGTATATGCCGTGCCGTGGATAATACAAGCTAGCCGCTAGCCCCACATCAATTGGACATTGATGTTGCGCATTGGAACCCAAAAATAATCCTAGCATCAGCGTCTTGTGGTACTGAAAATACATATTGGAGCCTCCCATACACTGTGGCTAGTCTTATGACAACATGGTTTAATTGACATGTGCTTTTGTTTGCAATTGTTTGTTGAATAGAGCCATGCCCATGCCTATTCACTGCTTGAAAGTTGGGAGAGTGAGACCTAGTCCCTCCATTCTCAGTACTACCTTAGTTGAATAGCGTCAGTTTAGAAACAGAGGGAGTAAAATGATAAAGTAGGCCTTACTCCTTAGGATAGTGATCCAGTTAGATTGTTTTTTCCAATAATGTTCACAACTTAATTGAAATTGGCAAAGTTCTAGGTTGTTATTGCTCAACAGTACATTATGTGAGTTAGTGCATGTAGAATACACAATGATATAAAATCTGACATAACGTTCCATTGTTCCTTGCAGGATTTACACTGTTCCTTGCATTTGTAATCGATCGGTTACACCACTACCTCCGAAAGCTCATTACGCTGAGGAAAACAGGCAGCACATCGAGAGAGGAGGTGGAGAAACTTCAAATGGAGAACCGGTCGCTCCGTGAGAAGGAAGATAAATCATCCAGTGAAATGAAGAAGCTCCAGCAGGAGGTTGCTAAGCTGAACGAGAAGATGAAGAAGCTGAAGTTGGAGACTGAAGAACACGAGAAGAAGGCGACGGCAGCGGAGGCCCATGTGAATGCACTACAAAAGCAGTCCGAGGAGCTGCTCCTCGAGTATGACCGGTTGCTGGAAGACAACCAGATTCTACAGGCTCAGCTGCTTAGCAGAGGTTAAATGAAGCAGCATTGATGTGAATTTAGCTGTTCATTAGCAGGACTCGTACCAGATGGCGTCAGAGAGCCAAGATCTCAGGATGATTTTGTACTGGGTGGGTGTTAGTAAATTTTGGCTCTCTCAATGGAATTCCTGCCGCCCATTATGGTCTTTCTTCCCGAGGAGGGAATCGGTCTTGGGTCGATGTATTCGGATGTAGCGTGTATTTGGGAGGAGGGTTTTATTTGTTTCTGTGGGAGCACTGTAAGAGCCAGGGACGATAAAATGGGCGTGAGAAAAACTGAGTAGTCTAAGCATTCAGAGAGAATGTGCTTGCAAAAACTGAATTTGGACGTGTTGAAGGTTTGGTTTGACAAGAAATCACTGTTAGTAGAAATGTTCCCTTCCGTTTGTTCTGAAATTCTGGTGTTGAACCTGTCCCTGGAAACCGTTTTTGCTGTTGCCACAGCTGGAGTTGCTGCATGTGTGCAGACAGCCAGTGGTGGCGGTCACCGGCTCCACCCTGAGTCCTCTCCATTGTCAAACCTTGCTCAGGTTTGGGCAGTAATCGTCTCCTCGAATCTTCCGGAAGCACAATACAACTGGATGAGCGTTCACCGATGAGACCTTCTTGGATCAGCAAGGGAAGTCCATATTCACTGCCGGCCCAGCCCAACAATAATCATAGATTTTCTTTTATTCATAGGTTATTTAATTTGATATTAATAACCGCTGAATTCAAAAAATTATACTAGTACAAAAGTAGTGGACCAGCAGGATCAGTCCACACGCAAGTATACACGAGGTTTTATGGGCGGGACATACACGAGCGAGCGTAACGACAGGCAAGCCAATCTCGTCACGAGGGGATCCTTCCCGTGGACGGCGGAATATTCCGCCGTCGTGTCCATGGATGATAGCTTAAGCTTGGCTTCGTCAAGGAAGCCATGCGCACGCAACGAATGCCGAACGAGGTGCCCAACTGCTCCCATCCCATCACTGCTTCCAGCTTCCATATCGGCGGTGAACGGGGCCCCACCGGCCGCTCCGCCCTCTCTCCAGCTCCCTGGATTTTTATAAATTTTCCCTCCAATTCTTAATGCACTCCGCCGCGCCGCCGGTTCATCCACTTGCTGATCTCATTTGCCCACTCTTGTCCCGCAATGCTCTCCGTCTCCCGGACGGAACCGGCGGGGAGAGAGAAGAACGCCGAAATGCGCTGGCGCTCGGCGCTGCTGCTCCTCCTCCTGCTTCTCGGCGCGGCGGCAGCGGTCGCGGCCGCCGAGCCGGCGTCCACGCTGTCCGGCCCTGCGCGGCCGGTGACGGTGCCGCTCGGGGACAGGGGACACGCGGTGGACCTGCCGGACACGGACCCGCGGGTGCAGCGCCGCGTCACGGGCTGGGCGCCCGAGCAGATCGCCGTCGCGCTCGGCGCAGCGCCGACCTCCGCCTGGGTCTCCTGGATCACGGGGGACTTCCAGATGGGCGGCGCCGTCGAGCCGCTGGACCCAGCCGCCGTGCGCAGCGTCGTGCGGTACGGCCTCGCCGCCGACGCCCTGGTCCACGAGGCCGCCGGCGAGGCGCTCGTGTACAGCCAGCTCTACCCGTTCGAGGGGCTCCAGAACTACACCTCCGGCATCATCCACCACGTCCGCCTCCAAGGTTTTTCCTTTCCTTCTTTCCTTCTTTCATTCCCCCTTGCGAAAATCGCTCTCGAATTTCAATTTGCTGTGATGGGATCCAGGACTCCGGCCCGGGGCCAAGTATTACTACCAGTGCGGCGACCCGACCATCCCCGACGCCATGAGCGGCGTCCACGCGTTCCGGACCATGCCGGCCGTCGGGCCGACAAGCTACCCCGGAAAGATCGCCGTGGTCGGGGACCTCGGCCTCACCTACAACACCACCACCACCGTCGAACACATGGTGCGCAACAGGCCCGACCTGGTCCTCCTCGTCGGCGACGTCACGTACGCCAACCTGTACCTGACCAACGGCACCGGAACGGACTGCTACTCCTGCACCTTCGCCAATTCCACGCCCATCCACGAGACGTACCAGCCGCGATGGGACTACTGGGGAAGGTATCTGAACATCTGCTGGAGCAGTTAATTCAGAGTTAATGGTCCTCCGGGATTCAGAGTTGAGAGAGCGCCTTGTGCTGCAGGTACATGGAGCCCGTGACATCGAGCATTCCGATGATGGTGGTTGAGGGGAACCACGAGATCGAGGAGCAGATTCACAACAGGACGTTTGTCTCTTACAGCTCCAGGTTCGCGTTCCCGTCAGAAGAGAGTGGATCCTCGTCTCCATTTTACTACTCTTTCGATGTTGGGGGCATCCATTTCATCATGCTCGCGGCATACGCAGACTACAAGAAATCAGGTAATTAAAGCTTCACCATCTTGTAACTATTGTTAGTATTATGAGCTTGTAAAGCATACACGTACTTACAGAGAAATGGTTCAGGGGAGCAATACAGATGGTTGGAGAGAGACTTGGCAAAGGTGGACAGGTCAGTGACACCGTGGCTGATAGCGGGTTGGCATGCACCCTGGTACAGCACCTACAAGGCTCACTACAGGGAAGTGGAGTGCATGAGGGTGGAGATGGAGGAGCTCCTCTACTCCTACAGAGTTGACATCGTCTTCACCGGCCATGTAAGTACATAGCCACAGCACCTCTTGCATCGCATAAGAGAAGAGAACATTGTCATCTACTAGTACTATCATACTAGCATGATTTCTGAGTACCTCTCTGAAAACGTCATGTCTGAACTGAATATTTTCATATGCTACACTGCACTGCACTGATCTGATGATTTCGGAACATTTTCCTGGAAACATTGCTTGTCTGAACATCGGTTGAACTTCAGGTTCACGCGTACGAGCGATCGAACCGGGTGTTCAACTACTCGCTTGACCCGTGCGGCCCCGTGCACATCTCGGTCGGCGACGGCGGGAACCGTGAGAAGATGGCGCGGAGCTACGCCGACGAGCCGGGGCACTGCCCGGACCCGCTGTCCACGCCGGACCCCTTCATGGGTGGCTTCTGCGCCTTCAACTTCACGACGGGGCCGGCCGCTGGCAGGTTCTGCTGGGACCGGCAGCCGGAGTACAGCGCGTACAGGGAGAGCAGCTTCGGCCACGGCATTCTTGAGGTACTCACTCACTCTTCTTCTCCGGCTGCTCTGCTCTGTAGTCGATGATGATGACAAAGACCATGGATCGATGACTCATCATTCCTGGCAGGTGAAAAATGAGACGCATGCGCTGTGGAGCTGGCACCGGAACCAGGATCTGTACAACAGCGTTGGGGATGAGATTTACATTTTGCGGGAGCCCGATAAGTGCATGATCAAGTCGAGCAGAGTGGCCTATTGACTACGTACTAGTTAAATTGCCAAATTAGCTCTTCCGGCTAGTATTCCAAAATGGCTGGCACATGTTCTGTTGACTTCGTGTAACATAAGATAGGCTCTCAGGCTATATAGTTTTTTTATCATGTACTGTCGACTTATTGTACTACTGGTTACGAAAAAAAAAAGAAAAAACACTTCGCTTTGGCGTGAAACTGGAAAAATCCGTCCTTACAGCAGAGCAATGGGCTTTTCAATTGTTTCTTGGGCCAGTTAGAATGGACCGGGCCACATTTCCAGGCCGGACAGTAACAGTACCGCATATGCGCTATCCTCTCACGTCCCTCTTCTCTCCCACAGGGCCACAGGCCACGTCCACCGTTCCCACGAATTTCTCTGATGGACGTCTCGTCCTAAGTTGACGCGCAGACTGGTGCAGCGAGCAGATATGGCTCAACGCATTATCGGCAGGGCCTCTCCGGCCGTCTTCTCCTCCCGCCCGTCTCACATGGTAACTTTGCCGTGTTGCCCACATCAAGCTCTGCTCATCTCTCGCTTCGTCTTCTGTTTCTAGTTTATCTTTGAAGCCGAGTCTTCTTACTGATTCCAGTTCATGTTACCTCGGTGTTTGGTGGTGTTACTGAATCATTATTGACTTTGCGTGGCGTGGGTCACTTGGGAATACGGTAGTTCTTGAATGCGTCCTACCGAAGGATAGGGTCTGAGTGGATGGAATGCAGGCAAGCTGTTTGTGGAATTGCTCTTTAGCTTTTCGTTTACTGCAACTGCTTGCTACTAGTTCTCTATGCCAACATAAAAGTCACGCTTAGAATATTAATAATATCTGCTCCGCAAATTTCGACCCCTGAAAAACGAACCGTATTAGGTGAACCATATATTCAGTGAACTACTGTGTTCTCTTGGTGACACTACAAAGTTTCTTGACTCCAGGAATCGCCTAGACAACGTACTGTTGCACAGTGTGGCACTTCATTCAGTAGGGCAGGAACATCTGAAATTGAAGCTTCGCCAGCGGAATCTTCAGCAGTCCTTCAAGGTGGGACCGCTCCTCTGGTTCAAGCACTGAAATCAACTGCCAATCAGGATGTTTCATGCTTTCACTTCCCAGGACACAACAGAGGAAAAGCTGCTCCGTCTTTGTTATCAAACCTTATTGGCTCTGGCACGTTTTTGCATGATCTACCCGAACTACCCGAGCTTGATGATCTCTTCAGCCCAAAAGGTGTGATTTCAGATGCTCAGAGGCTAGCAGCTGAACTGTTTGGATCATCTAAAACTTGGTTCCTTGTCAATGGAACTACCTGTGGAATCCAGGCCTCAGTGATGGCTACCTGTTCTCCCGGTGACTACCTCATCGTACCTCGAAACTGCCACATTTCAGTGATCTCTGCAGTGGTTTTGTCTGGCGCTGTACCTAAGTATATAATACCAGAGTACAATTCAGGATGGGATATTGCTGGCGGCATCACCCCGTTGCAGGTCGATAAAGCGATAAAAGAGTTGGAGGAGGATGGTAAGAGGATAGGTGCTGTTATTGTTACTTCGCCAACGTACCATGGAGTATGCAGCAATGTGCAAGGTATTGTCAGTGTTTGTCAGCCGCGAGGCATTCCAGTTATAGTTGACGAAGCACATGGCGCCCATTTCAGGTTCCATGACAGTTTGCCAAGCACTGCAATTGAGCAGGGTGCTGACCTGTCTGTGCAATCCACACACAAGGTTCTGTGCTCCCTTACTCAGTCCTCAATGCTTCACATGGCTGGAGATCTTGTGGATGTAGATAGAGTCAGCCGATGCCTCCAACTCCTCCAGAGCTCGAGTCCGAGTTACCTCCTACTGTCATCTTTGGATGCTGCAAGAGCTCAGTTGAGCGGTAACGCTAACATATTTGATGAACCGTTAGCTATAGCTTTGAAAACAGCAGACCAGCTGAGAACAATTCCAGGGATATCTGTTCTGGACTTAACATGCTTCTCTTCTGATTTCCCTGCTATTGATCCATTGCGCATCACGCTCAGTGCTTCTGATCTGCGTTTATCAGGATATGATGCCGATGACATTTTATATGAAGATCATCGAATTGTATCTGAGCTTGTTGGCACACAGGCAGTGACATTTGCAGTCAACATAGGAACCAGACTGCAAGACGTCCAGAAGCTTGGATATTGTGCGGAGCAGCTATCGAAAAAATATTTCTTCGCAAATAGCTCCAGACCTATAAAGGAAAATCGTGTTTGCAGCCCATTAGAGAGGATATCTGTGCATCTGACCCCAAGAGAGGCTTTCTTTACAAAGAAGAGGAGAGTGCGCATTGAGGACAGCTTTGGCCTAATTTGTGGTGAGCTAATCTGCCCTTACCCACCTGGTATACCTGTGCTGATCCCAGGTGAGGTAGTGACACGTGATTCACTGTCTTACTTGATGAACGTCAGGAACCAAGGCATCCCAATCAGTGGAGCGAATGATGCTGATCTCAGTTCCATCATTATTTGTGACTTGTGATGATTGTTGTTATTTCAGTAGATTATATTCCACACATAAAGAGACAGATGATAGCTATAGTTCAGACCGGTCCAGAGCATTGTTGGCTGTCTGTTTGACGGATTTGAGGGACAATCCTGTAAGCACATTGCTATCCACTTGACCAAATAATTAGGTCTCATTTTGTCTTGCGAGATGGAAGAGTTGTCAAGCTCCAACATGGTGCCAAAGTATGAATAGGCTCTATGGCATGTGACCTCTTGTGAGTTTGAATGAAGCACGGACCGCTGAAGAGGCAAACTTTTCATCTGAAGTGCCTTGGAATGTAATGATGTCCTCCTTTTTTCTGTATGTTTCTTCAAGAAAACTATTAAATTAGCATATAAGGTAACAGGTACTGTTTATTTCTTCCGTTTTCAGCTTACCACTTTGGCTCTCTTCAGAATGGAACACTCAATATGAACTGGGGCTAAAGCTCAAGCATCAGATATTCAGATGCAAGTTTCCGAGGGAGCTTGCTGCAACTTGCAAGGCTGCCTGCTCAAGCAAGTACTCTCTAGCTGCTCGGCTAAGTTTATCCATCAAATGAAAGATTTGTGAATACTCCACAACTTTTACAAAAAATATAGGTATACCCCGCATCATTGTAACTACGCCTTTTTTTTCATTTGTAGAACAAGTACTACTCCATACACAAGTAAGTAGCTTCCTTACGGATTAAGATCACCTAAATCTGTAACTCCAAATTGAGAAAACTCTAATGGTAGCCAAGTAATTTGATCGCAGAATTCATCCAACAAAAACAAAAGGATTCCAGAATTCTTTATAGCTTCATGCTCCAATCAGCATACTTACTCTCGACACTTCTGAAGTAATGTGATGATAATATTGCTGCAGTTAGGTTTGTCACGGGCTGGCCTTTTGCCCCACACCATAAACAACAGGGACTTGAGAGCTAACCCTTTGTGCCCGCTATGCTCTTTTGTTTCCTTCCGAATTAATTATCCTCATAAGAAACAAAATTTGGACTGGCACTCGCTTAATCCAATCCTCCGGTGATAAACAACCAAACATGTACGTGTACGGATGTACCTTGATACTGCCAACAATAAAACAGTACAGGCTGACAGAAGTGCCAAACACAAATGAAATGATATTCAGTTGCATGCTTGCTCCTATTGTTTTTTGAAAAGCATGCGGATTGCTAGTGCAAGTGAAGAATCTTCTTTCTCAAGATAGGAAGAAAGCAACTGCTTGTTCTCTGAAATCTTAAAAAAAAGAAAAGAAGAAAGAACAGTACCTTAATCAAACTGTCACTATTAGTTATTCCTTACGTACTACTAGTAATAGTCTAACTGATACCTCTCTTATCATGGAAAGGAATAACAAGGAAGCATCACATCAAAACCTGCTCAGTTATTATTGTATAGATAGACTGATAAACAACCTCTGCTGTGTGCTAATTTGTTGGGAACCTAAAATGGATTTAATTAAATTGCTAAACAAAAGCATGCATTTAGCAACAGACAGCTGCATCTTTACTAGTTCGTGGTTGGTATTAATTCATTATATTCGGAGAGAGACTATCAAGCCATAGCCAGGGTTGCCAGATGGCCATGTCTAGAGAAAAATTCAAAATTCAGTTGAAGTTCATAATTCAGCAAAGAACGAATTTCGTTTATTCATTCTCAAAATTCTGATCAAACGGTTCTCATGTCTGAAGCTTGACCCTGTTGTTACAAATTATTGCCAGGAGGGTGAGGGTTCATCATGATGCATGTCTCTGAATATTTCGGTTCATTGGCTACGATAAAGCTGAGTGCAAATAACGCGGTGGTGCTATGCCGCCATTGTCGTTTTCTTGAGGTGATAAGCAACCAAAAAAAGGGTGACGAGGGGAGAGTGTGCTTCTTTACCCTTCGCCATCACCAGGTGCGCGTGCGTATGTATCGGTGGTTGTCGCCTTTATATATCTAGAAAGATTTATGTGTTGCTACGTGCACCTGCGTTGGTTAATTAACCTCGCCTTCTTATTAATTGCGTTTCTAATCTAATCACTAGCGGGAGCGACAGTATGCGTGTACGCATGATCGCACTAATTATAGTTGTTGAGGTGTACTTATGGACCGCACG
The DNA here is from genome assembly GCA_001182835.1 of Oropetium thomaeum. Lineage (NCBI taxonomy): Eukaryota > Viridiplantae > Streptophyta > Magnoliopsida > Poales > Poaceae > Oropetium > Oropetium thomaeum. The sequence goes on along the minus strand of LFJQ01000123.1, from coordinate 205,865 downwards.
ATTTAATGAATTATGCTTTGCTTGTCTGCTTGTGACAATATTTATTTTAATCACCATCACCACTGACAACACTGCTGCTAGCATGCTGTAAAATTGTCTGCAACTGGTAGCTAGTAGTACTCCGGAATTAGCAGGCAATTAAGAGCTGTCAATTCTTCTCTGCTCGATTGATCACATGAATAGCTATGAGTTTTTTATATTTAAAAACACACACATATATAGCTGACATGCATAAACAACACATCATACTAGCAAGCAAGCACCGTCAGAGTGTTAGATGGAGAGATGAAAACTCTCACAATCTATATATACATCAGGTCCACATGCATACGGAGCATACACAAATATGCTTTATGTCCTCTCATGCTCACAAAAGAAAAAGAAAAGAAAATTTAAAAAAGGCGGGTACCAAGTGATAAGAGTTTTTTTTAAGGCAGCAGTAGTAACAGTGATCACCAAACACATGCATGGAGATTTTGAATGCAAACCAACACCGCACGGCCATGTTTAATTAATCAATGTGTTTTACTACCAGCAGGAGGGACAAGCAGAGAGACAAAGCAGCTGGGTTTGGTTCCAAGTGCTCTGCAGCCAGGTTCATCAAGCATGCGCGGCCTGGTCCCTGGTCACCTCGAGCTGCCTGAAGGAGAGAGAAGACGGAAGGGAGAAGGCGTTCACCATGCCCATGGCGCCGACCTTGTTGAGCCCGCCGTGGCCGTCCCACCCGATGTGTCCCACGTGCTGCACGTCCGTCGGGTACCCGATCACCATCTCCTGCTCTTCCTCCTCTTCGTCATCGTCGTCGTACGCCGCGAACATCTGCGACAGGCTCTTGATCCCCTTGACGAGCCTCTGCACCCCGGCCGTGACGATCCCCGGCGACGCCGCTGCCGTTGTCGCGGCCTTGTTCTCCTTCGTCGTGGCCTCGCCGCCACCTTCCTCTGAGCCACCTTTTGAAATCGTGCAGGTTTGCGTATCAGTGTTTATGAACAGAACAGAGAAATGCCCATGTTGCTTGTGATCAATCAAGAGCTTACTTTGCGCCGTGGTCGTAGCGGTGGTGGCAGTGATGGCGGCAGCGGTGGAGGAGGAAGAGGATGGGTCGGTCTGCGGCTTCTTCTCGTTCGGGTCGGCGACGGCGACGGAGGACTGCGACATGCAGCCGATGGAGAAGGGGAAGACGGCGAAGCGGTCGCCGCTACTTCCTCGGCGGTCCTTCATTTGGAGGCAGAGTTTGGAACGGAGGGATTACGGCCGGCGAGAGGAGAACAGAACAAGGAGTGGTTATGTATGTAAGCAGGCAAGCAGGGGGAGGTGATCGAAGAGGAGAAAGACGAGGCGAGGGAGGCTCACGCGAACACCTACTAGTGCACAAATGGCCGGCCTCTTCTCTTCTTGTTTATATGGCTCAACGGCTGGTCTGTGTTTTTGTCTTGGCTACCAAGGATGCATGATTGACAGTTTTGTGTACACAAGAGAGGGCCCCTAAAATTAAAGGACGAAAAAATTAAAGGAAAGGCAACGTTTGGTGTGTGAGAGAGAAACAAAGTGGTAGCTACTGCTATGATCTGTAGAGAGAGAGGGAGAGAGAGAGAGGTTTATTGGCATGATGATATCCCCAATCGGATTAATAATCTTTGTACTTGGATTATTAATTTCTTATTATTCTGCCTTCTGGGATATGATGGTATGAACATACTAGGGGATGATGCTCTCTGATCTGCATCCAGTGTTGGACACAAACAGAGCATTATTCCTGTCGACAGTGCGTAGTAGCTGAGGCTGAGGCCAAGGACGCACGTTGACCGCTTCCAATTGGAGTAAGAGTGGATTTGCTTTAATCCGTCAACCGATTATACATACTCGGTGGACGGCCGGTTTGACCCGACCGACAGAGAAGGGATATTGTTGGGTTAGGTCAGGCGCCATCATTTGCTCTTCCTCCCTCTGTTGCTCTTCACATCCGATCCCGTGGTGCCTTGCTTACTCCTTCTCTGGAAACACTAAATTACTGTAACTTTTAATCAGCTTAGATATATTTATAAATGTTCCAGCTGATAACATCATGAGATGGATGTCCACAGAACAGAACAGACCCCACACTGTGGTACGTAGTCTCCAGTAAAAGGTCTAGCAGACGTTGAAATATAATGAGCATAATAAATAAGAGCAAGTCATGCATGAGTCATCTGCTGTAGAGTCAATTCCATAATCTTTCACGCTTCAGATTTGGCTGAGAGAGGAGGTTCGTTGTTACTTGTTAGTCGCTGCTCTCCAACAGCAACCCGTGCCCTTTTTGCTAGCATTCCACTATTTGGTGCGCATGAGCGAAAGAAGAAAGGGATCGTTCGCATCTACTTAAACCTAACATGATTGGACAAGGCAAATAAAAACCGGTGGACCAAAAGCTAGGGAAACAAGTACATAAATGCGCACGCGCATGAACGAGACGCTTTTCCTTTCGATCTTCGGTTTCATATTTTTGAAGATTTGGCTGGCCGTGGTTCATGTAAACATATATTGTGTGTGCTTGATAATCCAACCACCTGAGTCCAATTTGCCATTAGAAAAACACAAAGCACAGGTGCGGGAAAGAGATTGTTCGCGAGTAATTAAACCGAATCTAATTCGGCAGAACCATCAAGGAAGCTAAACATCTTTTTTTTTTTTTGACAAGAAGGGAATTAAAACGAAATAGAAAATGGCCATATGGACCAATTATTTTTGGCCTTCTTGTGTTTCCAGTCACTTGCCTTTAGGACCAAGCTAGAAACACCCATCAGGACCGGGTACTGTATCAGTGCAGGGCAAAAGCTCTCAGCACACTCTCAAGCAAGTGTGCATTCTGAACCGGATCCGTGCACGCTGCAGCTTCACTTGTTGTTGGCTTCACTTCTCAGCTGCTGCAGCTGCTCAATAGCTAAGCCCCATGTGTTTGTGTTGCTGCAGGTGCAGGCTTGGTTCCAGGAGCCAACCGCTTCCAGTTCCAGGGAATGAGAGGAGAGATGCATGCATGGGCGTAGATTTGTGGAGTGAGGTGCAAGCGATTGTGCAGAGAAAATTAAAGGCCAGCTTAGCTACGGGGAACCGAGAGATCAACGACGAAAAGACGCTCTGCACTGCAGGAAAGGAGAAATGGTTGGTAGTGGCGGTTGGTGCGGTGACCACGTCGACGGTGATCCGCTACAGGGGACGCCGACGGCCACTACTGCGTCTACCAGTACGAGTTCCCGCAAGTTCATTCATACTACACGTCATATTTCAGGGTCATCAAAATAATCTTGAACCGTCTATTTGATCCTTGAGGATCACCTTAAAGTCTTTTCCAAGGGGAGAAAAAGAAAATGATAACGTGTTATGACAAGTGGAATCTGCTCTCAAACGTCAGTCAAAACCATTTTCAAACCCACCCAAGGAACAAAAACAAACAGTGTTCTTTAAGAGCGTAAGAACATGTATATAAGGGTACCCTTCAACCCTCTTTAGTTCAAAACAAAATAAACTAAGTTTTTACAATTCCATTCACTTTTGAAAACCTAGTTCATTTTTTTAACTTGAGAGATTCGGAGGTGAACCTAATAGATTTATGGTTTTACTCCCAGTTTTTCTAGTTGAGGGATTCAGGAGACCCGGTCACATTGAAGGGAAATTTTGAATTTTTTAAGACGTAAAGAGATTTTCTCTTAACAAAAAGGTAAAAAGAAATAAAATCAAAGCACGTAGGTAAAGCATGGGCGTTGCGTACGCTATGATGATTCAGCCCACATATGGTCCAGTTTTCCTTGCGCGGGAGTAGAGCAAGCACAGTGGTAGAGCAAGCCTGCAACGAGGCCCGATGCGACACCGACAACCAATGGATGGTCACGGACCCAAGAGGCGGCGCAGCGGCAACGATGACTATCCTCTACCAATAGGCTTCAAGATGAGATGCTATACCCATTAGTCGGGTATCAATGGATGTCGTAGGTAAGATATTCAAATGTCATCCCAGCATAAGTGCATTTCAGTCTTTTGCAGTTTGTAAGAGTTGGCGCATATGATCTGGAGGATGATGCCTCTCAGTGTTGATGATACGAGACCCACAAGGGATCCATGTAGCATCAAATACATGGTAAGAATTATTGATGATCTCCTCCGTATGCACCCGGAGCATGTTGATTTTTTGCATTTTCACGCTTGGTCTGAACCCAATTAATCCATTTCATATCTGGTTTAGGAGAGTGGATGTTTTGCACTCTCTTCAAGTCTTGATTCTGCATTTTTTTCAGCTGCCCAGTGTGATACGAAACACCTGACCGCTTCCTCCGAAACACCTGACCGCTTCCTCCTTGGGTACTAATTTTTTCCTCTTTACGGATTGTAATGTTTGCAAATTGCTTGATCCAAGAAGCGATGATGTTGAAATCATCCCATCTTACTAAACTTGAATTACAGTTGGTAGAAATTGATGAAATCTCCAATTCTTGCTCTCCCAAAACCGGTGCACTATACTTAGATACACTAGCTAGTGATGCAGTATAACACTGTATATAGGAATTGACAATTGAGCATCAGAAGGTTCGGATGTATTCTTATATCAAAATAAGAATAAAATAACAATATGTTTTTTTAACATTTGTTTTGATATATTTTATAATCTTGTAAAATTTTAATTTATAACTACTTAATTAATCACTTAGTTCATGTTTCGTTTGTCAAAAAACCATAAATGCATGATGTAAATGCTACTAGTGCCTAAATTGAATATATGGATAAAACTATTAAAACAACTTTCCTAATTAGAGTATGCATACTTTTTTTTATTTTGAAACAATAAGTACATGTTATTTTCGTTATATTAGACTTGCAATATCTCCCAATCAGTACATGTTGTGCATCTTTTTAAGAAAATGATTCATGAAGACGATGTCGATAACTAGAGTTGTTTGAGTTTCTCACGCATACGTGCAGAGGAAGTTTAGAGATTTAGTATGGACCTAACTCATATGTGCAATTTCACTTGAATGGTAAATTTATCCACTAACTTTCATTTTTTGGGAGCCATTTTGAGTAGCTATAATTTAGGGAGAATTAGTTCCGTGTCATAAGAAAATCATTAGTTCCAGAAAATACCGTCAAAAGATCATAGCTTCAGAAAATATCACCAAGTTGCTTATTACCTGGAAAACTAACATTGCGCTAGTTTGAGAGTCCAACTTACTAATTGGGACAAAAATGCCCTTGGCCAACCAAGGAACCGCGGTGAGACAGGGCGAGGCCACGCTCCGTCTCCACGAACTCTTCCGCGCTGGTCATTCTTGAGTGCTTTTGTTTCAGGTTCCGTAACAAATACTGGAGTTTGCCCCCAAAAAATCTTTCTGCAATCGGCGTGGAGTCCCGACCACCCAAAACCGTCACAGCCGTTGGAGAGAAGGAACACGACTGCACGAGCGGTAACTAGCCACCCAAAGGAGCGTCATTTGAGGCTAATGGGCTGACTACGAGGAGCCCAAGGCCGAAACTAGCCAACCTTCGTTTACTCTCGCCTCCACCTCCTCGATCGAGAGACCACCTCGACAAAATATAACGATTACTACCCAGCAGCCCTGTGTATGTGCGCTTCCACATTCGTATTCGCACCCCCGTGCACGAAAGCTGACATAAGTGTTTGATCCTGCCATGGACAATCATCTGACAACTGATAAGAATGGCCGAAAACTGACGGTCCTGATCAAAAGGCAGCGTGTATCCCTTCAGTAAAATGGGTACCGACTTGGAACTTTGGGACATAATAAAGCATTATCAGCAACCTCTAATTTAGTTGATCAAAAGAAAAGGAATTGACCACAATGGCAACTGGTGGATAGTTTTCTTGTTATAAGACAAAAATAGTTACATTCAGACTACGGAATTCAACAGATATCATCAAATGGGATAAAAGATTAACTAAACATATGCCGAGATAGAAGCATAACAAATATCCGAACAACAAACATAACTATAACGGATGACTGCTGACAGTAACAAAGTTCAACTCTATCAGAAGGCCAAAGTGGACATCAATGAACAAGCAACCGAACCATGTAAAACAGTATCAAGTCCAAAGGTCAGATGGTATACTAAATCAAAATTCACAAGTCATACTCTTCTGATCACACCCCAGCCATGTATCACGTGCTGAGATGACTTAAACATCAATGCCGCAGAAAAAAAAAGTAAGTTACAACCTCAGAACACCACATCATCTATGTGAACTAGCAGTTATATACACAGGAAGAGAGTCAAGGTGAAGTGCCAACTTTGGAACAAGTCAAACATGGAAGCAGATTTTTCTCAGCCAGCATCTCATATCCGTCCAACTACTATAAATGAATCTCAAGTCTTCACTCTCCTCAGCACCCCTCCTCTAATGTACATTTTGGTTATAAAAATGCTTTTACACCGTACAGATCAAAATTGTGCAGCGATAACAGCGGGACAGCTAATGAGCCCCTTACAGAATCCAACCTGTCGTGGCAACTAACACTGTTTTCTCCACGCAGCACTCGCAGGACAGACTTCCCTGCCAAGTCAGCTCTCCCAAGTGCTGCGTGTGCCATGCACCAGCCTAGAAGGGTGCATGCACTTATAAGGACAGCTACCTGTAAATGTATGAAACATCCCTGCATGCCAAGCTACACAATTCGTAGCAAAGCAGTAGCAGATGCGAGTAAAAGCTCTGGGCTGATGTCTCAGTGCTCAGCTACTTCAGCGGTTTGGGCACATCAAACTAAAAAGGAATGACGTATGGTAAAGCAATGACGTCAGCCGGGTCAATTCTAAGAGCCTGACCCCACACTTGAAGCTCTCCATCAGCCTCAGGCGCTGAATTGGGCTTTCTTGACTGGTTACTGCCTTGCTCGAACAGCCAGTCCTCACCATCGTGCTCAGGCCATTCCGTCATTTGAGGTGCTTCAGGAATGCTGTATATCTGGCTGAGATACTTGCAGTCTGGGTGAGGTGACCTCCTAGAAGGTGTGCCATTCCCATAAGCAACCACAGGATCTTGGGGCCCTGATTCAGCTGAAGATCGCTGAGTTTCCTGGTTGCCATTGATCTTCTCTTCCTTCTTATGGAGCCTTTCAGCCTTTTCAATATTTATGGCATCTGGCTTCACAGAAGAGAGTGGCGCGGCTACATGAGATGCTGTACCATTCTCCACAAGATTGTTGGAGAGGGCTGGTCTCGGCAACTTTGTAGGCCGCATATCATGATGGTCTGTACAGCATCAGAAGTCTTATAATATAAAGCACCATAGAAAAGAATAATGGTGTTCTACAAGACTATAACGCGTGTAAGTGCAAAAAAAAAAAAAAAGCTAGAAACTCACTTTGTAAGAAACCATTCATCTCATGATTCTTTCTCTTCTTCAGGTTTTCATCAGGTAGAAGAGCTTTTGCATCCTCAACTGGTGGTGCTAAAGGAGGGGCTGAGGGCTTCACTTGACGACTATCTGTCGGATAATTTATACTGTTTTCTCTTATCTTATCATGCTCTTTTTTATTATGTTCCTCTCTCTCCTTCTTTGCCTCTTTCTCCTTTTTCCTCTCTTTGTGTTTATCTTTCTCTTTCCTTCTCTTTTTCTCATGACGATCACTCTTTCTATCCTCTTTCTTTGCATCAACAGGCACCCCATCTCTGACCTTCTCCATCCTTTCAGATCTACCATCTGTAGTTTTCTCCACCGATGGAGGTTTCTGATCACTGGAAACATTAGTTTGTAGCATTCTTCCAGCCTGTTCCTTTTCCTTCCCCATAGCAGGTGACATGCCTCCAGTGTCAGGTTTCCTAGCAGAAAAAGAAAGGTTTTCAGGTGGCCGTACCATCCCATTTGGTCTTCGAATTGTAATGCTAGGGCTTGGGATAGTTGATCTAGGTATTCCTCTATCAATCCCCGCTGTTGCACCAGATGTCGATGGACTGTCGAACCTCTGCGTTGATGTTGGTGTGTTCTCCATTGGCCTGCTAGCCTTGCCATTTCCCTTGTGCATAGCGCTAGCAGGATTTGGAATAAATGGAGAGGTAGTTCCAACTTCTTTCTTTGCAATCTCTTTGTTTGGGCTCTCAGTTCTCTTTGGAACCAGTATGCTAATGTTACTGATTCGTTGCCCCAGCCCCTCTTTCCTGGGTACTGATTCAGTATTTGAGGGAGGCCTTGAAACTTTAGCTCTTTCCTTTTCCATTGTAGACGCTGGCGTAAAGCCATCAGGAATTCTTTGAGCTGAACTAGTGAAGAAGTCACCACGGCGCATCGATGTTCCATTCTTCTGTAGATTGGTATTGATGCTCTGTTGCCCCAAGCCATCATTTTTCTTTGAGGCAATACTAGAGTTAATATGCATTTTATTACCTGCAGTTCTGTCATTCTCCACGGCAGGTGAAGCACTGAAGCCTCCACGGTTTCGATCAGTTGAAGCAGCAAAATTTTCAATAGGTCGACTTGCTGTCCCTTTCTCATCCTGAACCTTTCTAAGCAAGTCCTCCCTGGATTTAGGATCCTTGATTTCTTCGGGCTTCCGACTGCTCTCTCCAACCTTCTGATCATGGAGAGACTCGCCATGTCTTTCAGTTCCTTCTACCGACTCCCTGCTTTTATCTTTGCTCTTGTCCTTTTTCTTGTCTTTGTATTTTTCTTTTCGATCTTTCTTATCTTTGTGCTTATCTTTACTCCTTTCTTTATCCTTCTTTTCTTTACCTTCTTTCTTCTCTTTGTCCTTCTTATCCTTCTTATGCTTCTTCTCTTTGTGTTTCTCCTGAAAGGAGAACAATGTTTCCAGGTCAATAAATGATCAATCATACAATAGCTAGCAATTAATAAAAGTGAAAGTGCACTGCAAGTTAAAAGGAATCATTATCCAAATGTCCAATTGGAGAAATAGTGATATTCCTGTAATACATAAAGCAACTTAAAATTCATGATACAAGAAAATTCTAGACTATTACCCGAAAGGCATATTAAAATATAAAGCATTAACACGTTACTTCCTCCGAACTGCCGTTGTTGATGCCAAACAACAAAGTTTATATAATTTCCGCTCAAATATGCCGTGACATCATGCATCCAAAATTGGAAGGTAGTAACTGTTTTCACTGAATTATATTCTAGTTCAAAAATGAACTAAAGTTGTTGTCCTAACGACTTTGAAAATTTAAGAACTAAGTACAAAATTTATTTCTAGAACCTTTAAATGACTAACTTTGTGTCAGATATGTTGTTCTTGTGCCCACACACAAAAGTATTAGATTGTATATATTGTGGAACTATATTTGTAATTTTGTATAATCCTTTGTATAATATCAATAATTTTATTTAACTTTCTACATTTACAAGAAATGCTACTTTTTAATTACATACTACCTCCGTTTTTTAATTGTTGACACTTTCTAGTACAAAATTGTAATAAAAAGCGTCAACAATAAAAAAAAACGGAGGTAGTGTACATATAAGGAAGCAAATAAATTGTGGCTTATTATGCTACTAAACTAGAGCGAAATCCAGATAACTACAAGTCAAACTCCTTTACAACGAACCAAATAAAGTAAGACTGTATCTTCTTAGAAATACAATCCCTATATCTGAATATTAAAACCATAATCATGCAGAGTAATGAAGACCAAAGGAGCATGCCATCTAGGTCATTAGCACAATGCTTTTATACATCTAAACTTGTGCTACTGAAAAGCAAGCTTTATACAGCAGATAAAACTAGCTGATGAAAGGGGAAATACTAATCATAGCAGAAAAAACTAAACAAGAAAAACTGTGCTTACAAACGAAATCAGTGACCTTAAGACAAGACTTATTCACTTACTATGTGCCACGATGATTCTATTTCATGGTCATGCAATGTAAAGATATTTCTGAACCATATTGCCTTGGTTGGTACAGTTCAAGACTAACTAGGGAATAATGGTGTATAATTAAGCTTTAAAACGTAATGCTAGACATTATGCAATCAGATTGTATTCTTCTAGCAAAACAATGGATGCAACTAGGTAAATATTTACCGCATATAGCATCCTGCCATGGAATGACAGTACAAGAGCTAAGAAATCTAACTCTTCTATAAACTTATAGTTCTTTATAGTGTCTCAAAAGACGTGATCTAGATGGTCCAAATATATCTATGGTGATTGCTAGCTAGCAGAAATAAACTCACCAAACCACTACTTATAAGCATGTGGACGGTTATCGACCATCTATCGGTGTGGCGCTAACTGCTAAGCGTTACATCACAGTATCTCAATACTAGCCAGCGTGGTACCTGGTATGCTTGCTAAAATCCAGTAGGACTTCCGTTACAGTTGAACCGTGCATGCCTAAAAACCTAGATCACTAAACAAAAAACAGTACTATCTCTACCAAGTATATTCCAAACATGTGGACAGTTATCGGTTATCAACGATCCGTGCAGCACTAACTGCTAAGCGTTACGTCACAATATCTCAAAACTAGTCAGTGTGATATCTGGTATGTTTAATAATATGCTAAAATCCACAAGGACTTCCATCATAGCTAAATCATGCATGCCCAAAAACCTTAATCACTACACAAAAAGCAGTACTACTTCAACCAGGTCTATCCCAAACATGTAAACGATTATCAACAATCTGCGAGGCGCTAACTGCTAAGCGTTACTACATCGCAACATCTCAGAACTAGCCAGTGTGGTATCTGGTATGCTTAATAATATGCTAAAATCCACTAGGAGCTCCATTACAGTTGAACCATGCATGCCCAAAAACCTTAATCACTAAACAAGAAAGCAGTATTATCTGAACCGAGTCTATCCCAAACACTGCACTCAACAAACACCATGTACTGGCCGTGATCTCAGCTTAAGCAACCCAAAACCTGGTAGGATTTGTCACGTGGGGACCATAACTAACTCGCCTGGAGCATCCGCATGTAAAAAAACATGTGAGCTAAGGCCGTCCAGAATCTGTCCATACTAAGCTTCTAAAAAGGGTCTAGCAGTTGGCGTCGCAGCGATCAGTGAATGAGCAAAGGAAAGGTAGGGGACGGGGCCGGCGCACTGGGGGCGGGGGAGAAGTGCGACCTTGTCGAGCAGGTGCGAGGCTAGCTGGGCGTCGGGGCGAGCAGTCTTCTCATATCCTGGTGGCGGAAACGGGAAGCAGCGAGACATGGCACGGGCGCCTCGGGCCCGGGATCACCCACCGCCACCACCGCCGTCGACGACGAGCCGCGTCCTCAAGCGCGAGCTCTGTTCCTGTTCCGGGCGCTGGTGCTGGAGCCTGAGCTGCTGGTGATGGGCGCGGCCGATGCCTCACTCCTCCCGCGCCAGAGGCCACCACAACCATGCCCTCCGGCCTCTCATCCCCGGCCGCCGCCGCCGGAATCGCGGGGATCTGGGCCCTGAATTGGGCTCCGCGCGGGGGGATCCGAGGGAGGATCCCGCAGGCCGCAGCCCCCAATCGAATCGAGGTCGAGGCCTGGAGCGTTATCGATCTCCTCCTCCTTCGTTTTTATTTTTTCGTTCAGAGCTGATGAGGTCCTCTTTCGCCGCGCTGGATTCGAAGGGGGAGGGAGTAGGGTTGAGGAGGAGGAGGAGGAGGATTGGGGCACTCCACCGCAAGAGGAGGAAGAAGAGGGGAGGAAACCGGAGAGAGGACACCGGGCACGCCAATATATAAGCCCAGCTCTACTACTACTCTGCCTTGGCCTCTGCCAAGTCCCTACCCAAACATATGGTGGTCTTATTTCCCAATTTATTTTTTACTTATTTAATTGTTTTTTTCCGATTGCGATGTGTCGCTCTATTGTTTGTTTAGTAGCTTCAAGCCTTTCGATTCATGCTTTCTTTCTAGCCCTCCTTTTTCTTCCTTGCTAGCTGCCTAGCTGAAAGCATCATCCATCTGTCCTTTTATTCCAATTCTCTTCTGACAAAAAAGCATTCTTGTGTTACTGAACATGGCCTGTTTTACAAGTGTTGTGTTGCCCAACAATGTGAATGTGAGTGCCGCTATCAAAATTTATATATAAAAAAAATCACGATTTTTGTGTATGATAGATTAATATAGTTAACGCCCATGCTAAATTAAGAAACACTACTTTATATGTTTTTTTTTATTTTACGTCGTAGTAGAGCGCAACCCACTTAAAGTGGCAACTTTTGAAGTAAATGGGGTAGTACCATGTCAGGTTCCTGAATATCAATATTTATTGTCATATATTGTTTGTTATGATAGGTAAGAAAATATTTTACTAAGTAGTCCTCTTATTCGCTCCGTTTCTAAATTGTTATCTTTATGACACGTAGCAATAAGATTTCTATATCTCATGTGATCCGATCTCCCTAGCTAGTTACTACAGTGAAGTAAATAGAACTTCCTGCAGCTTGCGATCGACAGGTGACATATAAATTCAAAAAATGTCGTGGTAAGTTGGGCATCCCGGAAACAATGCTGAGCGGGCGTACTACTAGTAGTTGAGTAGACACAGCATGTGTGACTGTTGACACGATTTAGTTGCGGTGTTTGCTTTTAGGGACTTGGACCATGACAACAGTACTCCGTACGTGTAGTCGAGACGAGATAGTGGACAGTGCATGCAGGCTTGGCGTGTGACAGACGAGAAGGGAAGCCCGCCCAGGAGGCGCTGGCCACTACCTACGGCTACGACTACCTGGTCATCAAGGGTACGGCCCATTTCCCTGGTTGGGTCCGCCCCCATTCGACAACACATGTTCGTTGTCTGGTAAGAGTACAGAGGAAAGAGCCTGTTTTTTTTTTCTTTCAGATAACGCGTACAGTAATGAGGAAGAGAGAGAGAGAGAGAGAGAGAGAGAGAGAGAGAGAGAGAGAGAGAGAGAGAGAGAGAGTACCGAACACAATCATCACATTCATTCGGAGATTTGGTTGTGTCAGGCTCGTAAAAAGGTTTTATGGTTAGAGCAATCAAAGGTTAGTACTAGTACAGGCCGTGCACAACAGTGAATACTAGTACAACTTTTGGCATTGCCAAGGCCAGCTGAGACCGAGAGACGCGACACGACAAGGCAGCTTTGGCAGCTCGCCTCAACGATCCATTCAATTCATCTGGAGTGGAGTACTGGATTGGGCATCTGCGGGGCTGCTCCTTCGCGGCTTGCACTGCCAGTTGCCACATCCGGCTCGCTCAGAGACACACTTGTAATGGCCTGCCGCCGCCGCAGGGACGCCGGCAAGGATCAAGTCGGGAGATGCACGCAGCACGCGCACAACACACCACACGGCCGCTTATTCATTCGCATGGGATGGGATCAGACCGACAACACACGTAGCGCCGGCTGTAAGCTTTCCAGTAGTGGTACGCTTTCTTTCCCGCGGCGTCAATACTGCATTGTCAGCTTTGGGTAGGTCATGCATGACAGCAATACTGTACTAATAGTTGTATTACTTTACATCAAAACGGTCAGGTCATATCATTCCGACGAGACGTTAGCCAAACGTTGCACATGCCTATTTTCTATCGTGTGTGTAAAGAAAATCAAAAACAAAAATACACAGGAGCTCAAAACTCATCTGTTATCCACTCATCCATATCATTGGAACAGCGTCATACAAAACTGTTTGGGTTGACTGATCAAGTTATGTACACAATATGTGAAGTAACAAAAAAAAAAGGGGAGGGGGAAGGGGAGGAAATCAAGAGCTACGAATTGTATATACATTTACTCTACTGCCGCTACTTATTTCAATCTTCTACTAGTTTATGAAGAAACCAAGAAGATGCACGTATGATGAACCCAAGAATTGTATGAATGCTCAATCTGTCAATTGTGTTTCGGTCAGAAGAAGTTGACCTGCCGAATAGGTGCTAACGAACGGTTCTCCAAAAGGTTTGGCTGTAAAGATAGCCCGAACGGAGAACCAGAGTATCCTGACAGCGAGGCTTGGCTGAAATACGGAAACAACACACACACAGTGATTAAATAATGAATATAACTCAGGATTTGCAAGTGTTTAGATTGACTTGTGATACAGGATCAACGTTAACTGAGTCTGTGCTCACCTGTCAACCATATAAGCCTGTGGCCAGGACGGCATTGCTGGAACATCGCCGATGGGACGGTCTGAGGACACCAGAGGCCACAAACCTGATACAAGATGCACATTGAAGCCACTAATACAATCCTTTGAAAACCGGTATCCAAATGCAATTTTGCAACTTAAGAATTCTAAGATACAACAACAGAGAAATGGGACGTACCTGACTTCACCGGAGTATTCTCAAGCCCTGAGTATGGTACCTGCATGTTAGAAATAGTGAATATCAGGACGGCATAAATTACATTCTCACGCAAAATTACAGGAACAAACTGTTTACACCAACACTCATTGTATCTCACCTCTTCTGTACGTTTTGGAACATGGTTAGAAAGGTCTGCAAAATGAATAAAAAAATGTAAATTCTTTGGTATGTTAACAGGCTGGTAAAGTTGGGCAAATGGTGCAAGCCTGTCTACAAACTAAAAATCCAAGGCTGGCTGTGGAGAAAAACAATTTCTGGTTTTGAATCATATATTACCGTTACACAGGCACAAAAAACCATGGAGAATAAAATCCATATACCTGTTCCATGAAAACTAGGCTTTAGGCTTAAAGTTAAGTCAAGGAAAGAGTCATCTTGTTCTGTACTGAAATCCCATAAGTTCAGTTCCAATCTTGGATGTTCTCCTGCAAAGTTGAAAAGGAGCTTATTGTAAAAAAACAGTTGAGTTCCTTGATTTTAAAGAAATTACATTTTGTGTTCTATTGTTCTGCTTCTGTGTTGGAATGTTGAGATACATGTGCTAAAGAAACTTACTAGATTCATTTGGTTTTGTACGGGAAGCATCATGGAGAGGTCTTGGTACCCAGGTGCACACCTAGACAACTCAAAGTCTGTTACAGTCCAAATGCAAAGAAACGCACCCAAAGACAGCTCAATGTGTAAATTAATACATTAAAGAAGGGATGTTGTAGTGCTTGCTCAGCCGTTGGCCTTCTTCGTGGATCCCAGGAACAAAGTTGCTATGAAAATGATGGAGAAAAGGGCACTATGTTAGTGTTGCGAAGTATCATTGTACGAATGACATAGGGGTA
The DNA here is from genome assembly GCA_001182835.1 of Oropetium thomaeum. Taxonomy (NCBI): domain Eukaryota; kingdom Viridiplantae; phylum Streptophyta; class Magnoliopsida; order Poales; family Poaceae; genus Oropetium; species Oropetium thomaeum. The sequence goes on along the minus strand of LFJQ01000123.1, from coordinate 190,760 downwards.
ATGAAACTAGATTATCCAACGGATCCAAACTAAACAACATATTCTCTTCGAAAAAACAATAAAGTGCAAATTCATACTCAGATAAATACTTAACTTCCTCCCACAAAGCACTAAAACAAACTTACAATATACCTGGATCAAGTCAATAGCTTCCAAAGAAGCATTAGGAATAAGCTCCATTAAATTTCTTGGAGGAATCTGCCAAAAAGGAAAACCAATCAGCAACTCAAATATATTTAATCCAATTACTGTAGATTGAGAATTCATTTTTACCTGAAAAAACTTAAAGCTACTTGAACGGGGCAGGTTCATTCCCTCTGGCCAGACAGTACAATCTGGGGTCCCAAGCACGGCACATATTTTGTAAAGCTGATCTGTCTCACTGCAATAAAATAGAACAACAGAAGCAATGCAATAAGGTTCTCAACATAGGATTAAGAAATAGGTGTCAGTTAGATTCGCTTGAGCAGATGAGCTCCAATGCTTAACAGTATCTAATGAAGCAAATCTAAAAGGAAAAATACAAGCAGCGTTTAAATTGCAGAACAGTTGTATTGAAATTGGAAAGAAAATGACAACAAAAAGTCTATTATGAAAGAATAATTCTCTCAGTGCCATTGCTGTGCTAAATCCCTTATTTGACATCCTGTTCCACATGGCAGCATTACGAAACAACCTGGCTAATTGCAAGCTATCCTATATATTCCCATAAGTTCAGCACAAAATGAGTGCATTTAGACAAACAAAAAGGTTCACTTCGCTATAATTTAAGTGATGATTATTCAAATCAAACATGGGCATGCAGATAGCATTAATTCTACTACAACTGCCATAGCAAATCCATGATAACTCCTGAAGGACTAGAGTGCATATACAGAAAAAATCAGAAAGAGTTTAAACCTTTCACCAGGAAAAAGTGGAGACAATGTGAAAAGCTCAGCCAAAATTGCACCAACAGCCCACATGTCTGTGTAAGTACAATTTGATCAGTGGATACATCATTCAGTGGATACAAGTTTTTTTTTAGAAAAAAAAGTAATTCAATTCAAGCAAAAAAACATGATATAATTTGTCGATGTGGAGACAATAAATACAGCTCTGCAGAACAAGCTAAACCATTTTGAGTGATCAAATGTTGCATAAGGAGAATCCTCTATATGCATAGCAGTAGCACTAAAAATCAAGTAGCCCATTTACAGAGCAAGAAAACTAAAAGCCAGGATAAAGACTCAAGGGAATCACCAATAGCAGGCGTGTAAACTGAAGACTGTAACAGCACCTCCGGAGCCCGATACCTAAATAAAAGTAAATCTTAAAGTGCTTCACGCATTTAATACATCTAAAACAAGCACAGTTAAGATATGAACTTACCATCTGGTGGAAACATAGTCAGTGTAAGGAGGATTGGAACATACTTCTCTTGCCAACCCAAAGTCAGCAATTTTAATAGTACCATTTGACACCAACAAGTTTTCTAAGCAACCAGAAAACAAGCAATTATATTCTCAGTTCCAGGTATTAAAAGATAAAATAAACCACACCATGTTATGGTCAAGCAAAATTACCAGGTTTTAGATCCCGATGGAAATATCCATTATCATGCATATGTGCAAGACCTTGAAGTATCTGGAGCATGAAGTTCCGTATATCTCCTTCAGAGAAAGTACCTTGTCTTTCCCTTATGACATCGTATAGATTGCATTCCTGGAAAGGAAAATCAGCTGAGACTTTAGCACCAGACAAAAAAAGAATTCATCATAGCTACACTTAAGGAAAATAAGAAGATAAGATATATCCAAAGCTCCATGTGTCTCCCTAATGAATAACCTATGATATATCACAGTTCTTGGTTAAGATAAGGTATTGTGCATACACACTAAATTGACAATCGAGCATGTTAATGTGACTACATGAGCATCACTCTGGTGCTGCAAGGCAAAAAGAAACCTACATCATCTAAGCAGTGTGCAGCAACAGCACAGTAAAGTATCTTTTGCTCAAAAATATGATAGTAAAATATAGTAAGCCAGGAGTAGGAAGGACCAACCATATGTTCAAAGATGAAGAACAGCTCATGGTTTTCCATTGTCACCTCCTTAAGCTTCACTATGTTAGGGTGATTTAGTTTCTGAAGAGCCTGCAGAAGGACAGTACTTTGTCAACGACAAGTTGCCAAAAGGTGTTTTCTGGTCTGCCGATTAAAGCACACCAAGACCAAAACAAAAATACCTTCACTTCTCGCAGACTAATGCACTCTTCCCACTGGTAAAATTTTCTCTTCATTTTTTTAACAGCAACCTGGATAAATAAAATATTAAAATAGTTCACCAATGTAAGAGGGCCATACCCATACACGTCAGCCAAATTAATCAAAACAGCTTTCCATGAAAATAGGTAAAATGAACTCTTGGTGATGAGCCATTAAAAATCGTGCACATGCTGCTAAAAATCATAAACAGGATGGACAGACTGTACATGCTAGAAAGTTCCTACTGGATATACGGAAGCATAAAAGTGCCAGATGAAAAGGAAACGAAACAAACAAACAAAAAAAGACAGATGGGATCCAAATGTTGTAAGCCATGAACTTACAATTTCGTTTGTTTCTATGCTGTAAGCCATGAAAACGTTTCCACAGGTTCCATCACCTATCTCCCTTACCAATTTATACCTGCAACATATAGGCCGTACGGTCAGAATCAACAGCAAGCCAGCATATAACAGAATAGTAGAAAAAATTACAGATCACCTTTCCATGATGGTTGACTTTTCCAAAGAGCTTAGGCCAAAATCACTGAACACAAACAGATCCCCGCACCTTAGATGCCTCACCGCCCCTAAAACTCCTCGCAGTCACTTCAGCCGGTTTGTCCATACAAGGTTGCATCAGAAGAAGGAAGTTCCACTCGAGAGTGTCAAAGCATGAATGGTTAAGCATCACTAACTGAACAACTGTCATGCTCACTGCAGCTTCAGCAGGCTTCAGCGACACATCCTCGTATGCGTTGATAGTGTTTGGCTGAAACCATCTTTGGTGAGAAAAAAGAGCAGATAGGTTTCAGACCAAAGCATTTTTAGCCTAACGTGCATTGAAAAATCTGCAATCGATGGGGAAAAGAAACTTTGCTTTAATACAGTACATCCCAGTGGATAATGCTACCCTCCAAACAGAAACTCAGCAAACAAATCATAAGGTCACATATTCAACGTATGCAGTCTATTTCTCATCTATTTAGCGCAACAAATGGGGACAGGAAAAATTATGCAGTGTAAAAAGCCTAACAACATATTCACGGCTCCTGGAATACGTTGCTTCCTCTATTCAATCAATCTGCTGGCTGAGAACGATAAATCGGGCCATAGTTTTTCTCTATCTCTGGAACAGGTTTGGCTACGTACGAAATCGGCAACAAAGTGGGAAATAGAAGCACGTGCAATTTACCCGAGACTGCGTATGCAGAAACGTGAACAATTCAAAAAAGTTAATCGAACAGTAACAGCAATCAGACAAAGTAAAAAAAAAAAGGAAAGGAATAAAGTGATGACTCATACAGAGGTACAAATCTAGCGCGCCACAAACAGGCCGCACGGCAACAAGAGGCAGATATCATCTCTAGAAGATTCGAAACGAGTGCGAAGCGAACATTCTCGCAGACCAAGAAGAACACCACGCGCGATCAATTGAAAACGATTCGATAACCGAGGGGGGAATATTCTATGTGAAATGCGGGAAGATTGACAGGGTCTTAGATTGCTTGGAACAGGGGCTACCTAACGGAGAATGGGGGTTCGATTGAACCCCACAAAAAAACTGAAAACAAACCGCCATTGGCACTCCGCTTGACATCGAACAAATTTGAAACAAACCGAACGGAATGGTTAATCCACGACACCACGTAATTGCTTGGATTCGCGGACTCACAAAAAAATAGGAATAGATATCGCAGAACAAAACGCGCAATTCACAGCCCGTCCGACGGAGCTAGGGCTTCCTTACCAGAGGATAAGGGCGGCGATCCCGTTCCCGATGGATCTCCGTTGCACGCCGGCGACGGGAGGGAAGGATGGGGAGAGGTGGGGATCGTGTGCGATATTTTGGAAGGGAGGCCGCGAGAAATCGGGGCAAGGCTGGGGGAGGCGGACGAGAATAGACGAGAAGTTATGGGCGGCGAGGCGATGGTGGGGACTGGGTGCGCCGCGTGCGCTGTGTTTACGTCTCTACCCTCGCCTGATTCGTGCATTTACGCCGAGGGCCGCGTAGGTTGTGGCGGAGACCCGGTCGAATGGATAAGCGCGGCGAGGCTGGTTTAGTCATTTGAGCGCGTAAACGGCGTCGGGCTCCCGCGCTGCCGCTAGGTACAACCACCGTGGTACGCCTAACTTTTTTTTTTCCTCTCTCTCTCTTGGGCCTAGCACCTTTCTTCGCACAGTACCAAGTTTGAAAACTAGACCCGGTATGTCTGCCGTTGGATTCTTCAGGTTCACACCGGCACACTGCTGCTGATTGTGTTTTGCAACCTGATTGTTTTGTTTCAAATGGCTTTTGTGTTGCATGCTACATCAGAACAAATTATGGCACCAGAACAAAAAGAACAAACTATCTTCGGTTCTTAAATTCTATCATCAGAACAAATTTTTATTTGAAAACAAAATAAAAACTAACCGGAAAAGAAGTATAAGTAGATAGCAAGGCCTTCAGAGTTCCGACCACAACGATGAACATCTTTACAGTCGTTCAACAATAGTAATTCTCAGTGAAGGAAAACTGTTTTGATAAGCCTAACACAATTGTTCATTTTTGCCTCAACGACCCTTATTAGTTTTGCACCACGACGTGGTTTAAAACCAACGTATTAGATTCTCACAAAAAAAAACAACATATTGGAAAAAGGACTGTTTCTTTTTTGTTTGGAGAAATGTCCAGCCTCTGAGATCCCAATAGAACAATATCGCAATTAATTTCACACACAAAAAAAAAACATCGTCCTAGAAGGCTCAATATGACAAAAATTTACAAAAAGGACATTTTCTTCTTTTTCTCCTAGTACAAAATTAAGTCCCTAGAATCCAAGATTCATCCAAGGGACCCTCTCTTATTCTAGCATTCGTCTTGGAGAAAAGACACATGATTGTTGGCTACTCATGGTATTTCAGTTCTTGCAAAGTAAATTAGAATTCACATATATACCGCTACACATGGTAATTCCAGTCCTTTTAGGTACCACGGTTACCTGTTTTTCTTCTCGCTGGTGTGCAAGCTTGCAATACTCAGTAGGAACACAGTGAGTAGTACTTTTTGCTCTGCATGAAAATATGCCTCCCATGATTCAATGCAGAACAAAACTGCGTTAAAACAAAATGTGAAACTTTTATAGAAATGACAAAACATGACAGCATACAAAGATGTCTGGGTGGTGTAGTTGGTTATCACGTTAGTCTCACACACTAAAGGTCCCCAGTTCGAACCTGGGCTCAGACACTGGCTTCAAAGTATTTTTGTTCATTTGTTACTTTCATGTTGGTTACTTATGAGAGAGCTCCTCCAATATCCAACAGGCTCTCTTCAGTTTTGCTTTTGCCTTACCCAAACAAGATTTTATGAGCGGGAGGATTTTTCTTGCTGTACGCACGAGGCACGATACCGAACAACAGCCAGTCCTTACTCATCCTTGGTCGATTCGTCGCTGCTGAGAGCTGACCACTGCTCAAGAGGCGCCCGCACGGATAAGCAGCAATGGACGCAGAAAGCCAGTTAGCCTCTTGATAGCGTCTACACGAGGCCTGATCTGATCGGCTCTCATCGACGCGGATGATGCTGTACGAAAGATACAAAAGAGTAGTATGTACTAAATCAATGATCAGCTGTGCTACTCGTTGTCACAAAAGATCCCCGGCGCGTTCGTCTCGGTCCCTCCACGTCCGCGACGAAGTCCACGAGGCTGAGACACCGCGCCGCGACACGCCCACCTCACCCAGCTCTCCGCCGTCGCTCGCCCCCTCGGGCCCTCCTCCCCCATTCAGTTCAGCCGCAGGACAGCAGCACACGTTTGCTGAGAGAGCGCAGGCACCAGCACCACATCACTCCGCCCAGGCTCCATCTACACTTCCACCGATTGCCCGGCGCGATGCTCGCCGCTTCCTCTGGCGGGCAGGTGGCGCTCTGCGTCCCGCGCCGCGCGCCCTCGCCCCTCAACCGGCGGCTCCTCCTCCTCCACCCGCACCCCGCGTCGCTGCTCCTCCGCGCCACCACCGACGTCCCCCTCTCCTCCACCGCCGGCAGCCGTCCCCGATGCGCCGCCTCGTCTCCGCCCCCTTCCGCCGACTCCACGGTCAGTCCCTGCAGCTTACGAAGCTCTTCGGCGATTCATTTCGTTGGCGGACCATTTTTTTTATTCCTTCGTCGTCGTGGTGATCGGCCAGCGCCGGTAGAATCTACTGGGGAAACTGCTCGTTCTCAAAAGTCGGTCGGATTCCCGTCCATTCCGCGTGGAACCGCCTTGCTGTGATTTCTGAGTGCTCCCGTCCCGCATCAGTCTCTACGGCATGAATCTATTTGAATTTTTTTTTTTTGAATCGTGAATCTATTTGATTCGAAGGCTTCTTTACCGTACCGGACACTGTCCCCATCAGTATCCACTTTCTGCATCCGGGAAAGCAGCTGATGCTTTGCTTTTGGAGAAACCAACTGCACCTCGCTTCGTACTCGTACTATTATCTTCAGGCGAGTGATTATAGAAATTGCCTACGAGGGTGTGATCGAGACGAGCAATGGTAACCGTGTGCATTTAGGAGGCATATGAGGCCATGAGGGTACAGCTGTTCCTATCGTCCTGGTACTGGGCCCTGGTGGGTTGGATCTCTTTGGTACAGTATCTAGAATTCGTTTTCTATTCTTTATGTAGCCTAGTCCCTAGTGGGGGTTTGATTACATGCGTGCCATTGAGGATTTGCTCCACTATTGTACATGCAAGTGTGGAAATGCTGTTACCTGCTTCGACTGTGAATTTGCATACGTCTTCTGTATTCTGCTATGAATAATAGTTAATGAGCATGAATACTCTGGGCTATGGATAACTGTATGGATATTATGATCTCCACTAAAAAGCAATCATAAAGCATTTCTAACTTTGCATTAATCCACTTTGCAGCTAGGGATTCCAGTTCGCAGAAAGTGTTCACCGATACTTGAGAGTGCTCTACTGCCTGGTGGAAGTGCTTCAACTGTGCATGAATGGAAATCAGTTCCAGATATTTGGAGGACATCTGCTGAAAAATACGCTGACCGCATAGCTGTGGTAGATCCTTATCATGAACCACGAACAGAATGGACTTATAAACAGGTATATCGTAAAACCCAATATGACGTTGATGTATGCTGGTCTAAGACTTAAAATAGTAAAACAACAGAATTGGTCATGCACAATTTGAAAGCCATTATGACTATTCGGAACTATGATCTGCTGAAGTTATCTGCATGCTCTTAACTTCAGGTGCACATAAATACTATTAGATAATGAATGCTGACCTATTTGGATCATGCTTCCGAAGAGGCTAAATGAACTCACATCTACTGTGTCCCATTCAAGAATGCACATAAATTTGATTTTATAAGAGCGCAATCATATGACATCTAAATGATCAATTATGTTTTTGTCAGCTCGAACAAGAAATATTGAATTTTTCTCAAGGTCTAAGGGAAATCGGTGTTGCTCCAGATGAAAAGCTAGCACTTTTTGCTGACAACTCATGTCGGTGGCTAGTTGCAGATCAAGGTAATACACTTTTTTGTTTAGATATATTGAACATATATTGTGATAGCCAGTATTGACATTCGCCTCGATCATTTCTTCTGCATGGTGATAATTTTGTGGCTTTTAGTCCTTACTAATATTAGTGGTTGGAGCTCTAAATTACTTATGTTTCCAAATTTTAGTTTGGAGTTTATATGAATGCTACTGTTTCTTACTCAACAAAGAAGTGATTGACACCCAAATAGCAATGTGTGGCTGTTCCCTTCTATTGTTGCAAATGCTAATCCACATATCAGCTTTTTTTTTTATTTTCCAGCAATAAATAGAGTTGCAATGCTATCTATTTTTTATGACAATATCTGATTAATTATGTGTTGACCAATTATCTCTGGATGCTAGCTGTTATGTTCATTATTGCTGATTGTCGGTGACACATGCAATACAGGAATCATGGCTACTGGTGCTATTAATGTTGTTAGAGGAACGAGATCTTCTGATGAAGATTTGTTTCAAATATATACTCATTCAGAAAGGTGAGTTTTGTTAAATTATTTTCTCAATGTGATGTAATATTATTCAATTGGGACCTAAATAACTGAGTTGTCTGTCTAGGGGTTATAGCTGTAGGGAAATTCACTCAGACACAACATTACATGAAGTTTCTGTCCTGATGTCTTACAGCCCAGATAGTCTATGTGCCTCAATTCTAGCAGTAATAAATGAAAATAGTAGTTAGTATCTGTTACGGACGGTTGAGGCAGCTGTTTATAGATGTCCGTCGATAGTTATGGACAAAATGTCAGCTAGTGTTAATAACTTAACATAAGAGCTAGTGTTAATAACTTAACATAAGAGCTGGAACCTTCTTTGTAACCAGTCAATGTATATATAATGTGAAGCTTCCTTGTCATTTGTTGAGGGGGAATCCATGCAACTCCAGAAATACAAGCACAGAAACAGTAGTTTTTTTTAATGCTTTCTACATTAGGAATAATAACAAGCCTTTTAGTCTCAAACAAGTTATGCTTTCTACGGTACTGGTACGAAATTTTGTATGCTTTTATAACTTCCATTGTTATGATTATAAATTTATTTCTTTCCTATCACAGCATTGCACTTGTTGTGGACACTCCTCAGTTCTTTAATCGGCTTGCAGAATCTTTCATTTCAAGGATTAGTGCAAGGTTTATTGTGCTACTTTGGGGTAATAAATCATCCATAGATAGCAAAGCGATGAAGGATATACCAATTTATGACTACAAAGATATATCTGAACTTGGAAAAGAAAGTCGCAATTCACTGCTTCGTTTGCACCAGCAAGGTACCTTTCTCATCATTGCGATATGGTCATATGAATGAGACTCATTATTAGTTTTGGTTTTTAACTTTTCCAGCACGTTCTGTTATTTGAATACTAATAATGGTAATTGGTAAATGATAAAAAAATGAAATGATTATATATTTGCCCTTTAGTACTCTTTTTCTGTAAGATATGTACTGTCCTCAAGAGATCCCTGTTTTAATTGTCCAGTCTTTCTGGGATCTGTTCATCTAAAGAACACTTAGCTTCTTTCTTATTTGTTTTGGAAACAGAAAACTGCTCCCATTTTGTCTTCAGTTCTTTTAAATTCTTCGTTCTGTTGATGATATTTTTGTACCATGAAGTAGATTGATTATGCTTGTACGTTTTGGATAAGTTTAGAAATTGCATTTCATCAGTCTTGTAGTCTTCTAACTTGCTCTCTATATACAGTTCTTTTCTAGCCAACAAAACTGTTATTTTTCCTTTGTCAGGTGGGCAAGATAACTTCGAAACGATTACTCCTGAAGATGTGGCTACACTTATATATACTAGTGGAACAAGTGGCACGCCAAAAGGAGTGATGCTGACCCACCAAAATCTCTTGCATCAGGTTAAGCAGCATTAAGCTTATTGTTACTTATGTTATAATCAATTTGGTTTCCTCATGTTTGATGTGATTTTCTTATCCCGTAGTATGAACATCACTCATGCTTTTGATGTCAACTTGCCCCCAAGTTCCTATATTTCAACAGATCCATATAAAAATTTAAACCAAATTGCTTAGGTTTTCTGTTTGATAATTTCCTCATTTATTCTCATTTTTTTTATCTTGCTGTTGTGTTCTACAGATAAAGAATTTGTGGGACTTTGTACCTGCAGAACCTGGTGATAGGTTTGTAAGCATGCTTCCACCATGGCATGCGTATGAGCGGGCCAGTGAATACTTTATCTTCACTCATGGGATCCAACAAGTTTACACCACTGTGATGTACCTGAAGGTGCAGTTTTCATATGAATAAATTTAAATTACCTTATTATAGTTAGCTTCAACGTGCACTAGGCTGCCCTTTTTTTTTTATAGTTAGCTTCAGCATGAAATACCTAGTAATGTTATTAAGGATGCCTAATGCCTAGTAATGTTATTTTTTGTCCATGAGAAATGTCTTTAACAGCTTATACAAAAAGTAAAAATGAGTCAAATCTTGTATTAGCATGGGGTTTCTATTCTTTAACAGCTTATACAAAAAGTAAAAAATGAGTCAAATCTTGTATTAGCATGGGGTTCTAAAGAATTCCTGACCTAATCTTCATATTTGACCTAGTATCACACTGATTTCAAAAACACTCCTTTCTTTTCAACAGTTCTATGGTATTGTTTTATTGTTTACTAGCCTTGCTGTCTACATGTTGCAGAAGATGCTGAACTTCCTTACGGCATTTTGACATCTTCTTATATCTTCTTTGATAGGAAGATTTGCAGCGTTACCAACCTCACTATATTGTATCAGTACCCTTGGTCTATGAAACATTGTACAGGTCAGTTTAGCACCCCTTAAGTACTTTTGGAAACATGGCCATCAGTATATTTAAAGAGTGTCAATGTCTGACATGAAAATAAATGTCACTATATTTGTTGTTACTTTTTTTTTTCTCAAATGCATATCTGTTGTTACAATAACTTAATAGTATTTCAATTATTAAATTCTAGCTCACTGTCACACCTTGGAACTGTAAAACTCAATAGCATAGAGTCATAAACTTCTTATGAGTATTCTACTCAGAAATGATTGGATAATGAATAGGAATATTAGTACCACTTCATAATAATGCAATGCTGCCACAATATAGTTACATCTAGGTAGCAGCTTAGGCACTGTTTTTTCGTCATTGAATGGTTAGTAATGACAATGAGAAATATTTTATGCATCTCCTAATTTTCTCTTCACTTTGTACAGTTCAATTCATAGGCAGATTGCTTCCAGTTCAGCTGCTCGAAAAATTATTGCTCATGCACTCATTAAAATAAGTTTGCTATATATGGATGCAAAGAGGATCTATGAGGTCTGGAGATTGAGTTGGCATAAGTTACTTCAAACTGTTATATATTTTTCTATATGTATCTAATGACTGGATGCTCTAGATGTTCCATTCTCATTTACTTTCCATCTATTACATATTTCTCTCTCTGACTTCTTTCTTTTTCCTTTTTTCCCCCTTCCTTTGGAAAGGGAACAGTGTTATCAAACAACCCAGTTGAACCATCATTTATTGTCTATATGGTCAAGTGGCTGTGGGCAAGACTTGTTGCTGCATTCCTATGGCCTTTGCATAATCTGGCACATAAAATAGTCTACAAGAAAATCCATTCGGCAATCGGGATTTCAAAGGTGCATTAAAGTTTGTTAATATGACTATTTCTTTATTACTGTGATGATTAATAATTTCCCTTAATTTCAAAGGTGCATTAAAGTTAATCATGTGATCTATGTGATAACTTGCAGGCTGGTATTAGTGGTGGTGGAAGCCTTCCAATGCATGTTGATAAGTTTTTTGAGGTAGAGGGCTAGCAGTTTAGCACTAAATCAACGTCTACTTTTTAAAAATGGAGGAATTAGATGTTAACGCCTAATCACTACTATGTTCTTTCATTCAGGCCATTGGCATTAAAGTACAAAATGGATATGGTCTAACAGAGACTTCTCCTGTTCTAGCTGCTAGACGACCATTCTGTAATGTAAGATACAGAAACTCTATTTTTTTTAATGCATAAAAAGATACATACTATTCTTATTTACTGCATATGATAATGCTAAATGAGCATTTGTGCCACATGAAGGTTCTTGGCACGGTTGGACACCCGGTAAAGCATACTGAAATCAAGGTTGTTGACATCGACACTGGCGAGGTGCTCCCAGATGGTACAAAGGGCATTATAAAAGTTAAAGGACCACAAGTAATGAAGGGATACTATAAGGTTCTATTTCCTACTCTATTGATACAAAATCAATTTCGAAATTTGAATTAGTCAGATATTTTCATTAAGATGTTACTGGGTCCAAATAGCACAATCTGAATCTGAATAGATTGTTTTCCTTAACAAGAATTAAGCTCTTCATGTAAAATGATTTTATATTAATTAAGACTCATAATCAAAAACAGATACAGGCAAGAAAAAAGAAATGCATGTGTGTCATAAGCATAATCCTGACTCTTATTTGACAATGCTGTGATGTTCTAACTTTATTGACCTGGACTCCTGGAGTGCTTTCTCTGATAAAATTTTGTGTCACAGAACCCATCGGCTACAGCTGAAGCTATGGATCAAATGGGTTGGTTCAATACTGGAGATATAGGTTGGATTGCACCCCACCATGCAGTAGGTCCAAGCCGGAAATGTGGAGGGATGCTTGTTCTTGAAGGTCGTGCAAAGGATACAATAGTTCTCTCTACAGGTTTGGATGCAACAGTTCTCTCTCACCATGCAGTAGCTCAAGTTTTGTATAAATATTTTTTTTCTTGTCATATTTATTATGATCTTAGTATGCCAATTTACCTATTTTCTGTTCGTGCTGTACGCTGGAAGACACAATTTGATATGGCATTCCATGTCATGCAATTTTTTCTGCAGTCTGACCGTCTTATTTGCAGGTGAAAATGTTGAACCTGCTGAAATTGAGGAAGCAGCTAGCAGGAGTAACTTGATTCATCAGATAGTTGTGATTGGCCAGGTAAGATGCATCCTGTTATGATCATTCCTACAATCATTTTAATCCCCTTCATACGTGTGCGAACGTCATTTTGTTGATGCAACAAGGGGCAAATATTATGAAGAGGAAAACCCATGCCTTATCTGTTACTGTACTGCATTGCTCTTGCATTCATCAATCTTATATAAAGAACAATTTCGTGGTGACAGTATTTGATCTCATACTGCAATGGTAATAGATAAGTACCACTGATTCACCAAGTTCCTTCCTTCTTTGGTAGGATCAACGGCGCCTTGGAGCTATAATTGTTCCCAACAGCGATGAAGTTCTGGCAGAAGCAAAAAGAAAGTCCCTTCTAAATACAAATGGTGAACTAACAAAGGATAAGGTCATGAACTTGCTGTATGATGAGCTGAAACTTTGGTAAGAGTTGCCTGGCTCGTTGCTGTCCCTTTTGTTCAGTTTTCCTGCAAGCTATTATTTTTTTGAATCTTGAAGGGGTCACATTGATTTATGGGGAGGTCGTTACAAGTTATAACATTCGTGCGGTTCCAGGACAAGGCCTCTCTTCCGTGCATGTAGCAATAATGCAGCATTATTTCATGACATCTCTTTTTTTTTTCTTTAAAAATAGGAGTACTGCCATCGATACAAGTAGTCTCGAGAGAACAGGGGGAAAAAACAAGGCTTTGTTTTCCGGGGTACGATTTGGGATCTAACTACATTCTCTCTCTCTCTCTTTTTTTTTTTAATGTCAGGACGGCGCAGTGCTCCTTCCGTATCGGTCCTATGCTAATTGCTGACGAGCCATTTACGGTAAGTTTCACACTTAATACGTACTACTTGAGGATTTGTCTTGCTTGCAAGCTTGAAACTGTTTTGTTTGTTCAGATTAACAACGGTATGATGACCCCCACCATGAAAGTAAAACGGGATAAAGTGACAGCCAAATACCGCAGAGAGATCGAAGAACTGTACAAGTGATATGCGTAGAGTGCAGGCATTAGCTGTAATAATAAGGCGTTGTGTTGAGTGGATACAATAATAATGCAAACTAGGCAAGTGAAGAAATAAGACTGGTCCCAACGGATCGCTTTGATTCCAAAGGATATATGATTACGAGTTATACTACGGCATGCGTGTACGAGGCAACAGACGATGAGATCGTATCAGATGGGAGCCGCGAACACGGAAACAAGGTAAAAGAAGGAAACGAGGGCCGTAGTCGGGGCTGTCAGGTACAGCGTCTGCTGGAAGCAGCGGGCGCCAGGCTTAGCCGGCGCTGCTTTGCCCTCCTCCGGCGCCTTGAGTTGCTGCTTCTTACGGGGCTCCTTCTTCGTCTCCTTCTGCTGCGTCTTTCCGGTCACCTTGTCGTTGGCCATGGCAACCGTCTCGGCCACCTTAGCCTGCTTCTTTTTGTTCCTTTGCTTCTGGTCGGTGACGCTGATGCTGCTCTTCAACTTCTCGTTACCTTAGTTGCCTTGCCGTTGGGCACGGCGGCCGCCGCCACCACCTGCTGGCTATCGCCGGGGTCATTATCGGAGAGGAGAGCCCACATGTTAGGGGCGATCTCCAAGACGAAGCCGTCGCCGCCGCCTTGCTTTCCGCGCGCGTCCATGTTGCCAATCGCCGAACTAGTTGACGTACGTATGATGAGCGGGCTAGGTCGCACGGACGAGAACTTGTGTTTCTCACTTCTCAGGCTGTGGAATCAAGCGAGAGTTGGTTTGCTGACCTGGGTGGATTGCATGCAGGAACAGAGTCGGTATGCGATTCCGTATCGACCATGGATTGCATCTTGTACGGGTGCAAAGAGCACGTACGTACCGACGTGCGGCGTACGTTCGTGTACACACTGCACCAACTACGTAACAGGGGAATATCAGGATCCGGATCGGACGTTTGTGCGTGGAACGGGAAACAAAGATTGCGAGACGAGGAATCTTCTGGAAGGCTATCAAGCTTTGTGTTTCCTGGTACGGGAAGGCTGGAACACAAACAGAAAGAAACAGAAACTGAACAGAGCATCCCGCGCCCCGCGCGATCCTCAATCGAAGGACGGAAGGAAGGAAGGAAGGAAGGAAGGAGATCGAATCAACGGCGTGAAAGGCGGTCTTTCGAGGCGGAGTACACAACCACAGTACAACGGCCGCGCGAGGCCGCGTCCTGTGGCCCGACCCTGGGCCCTATAAAACTACGCGGCGCCCTCGCCCCCTCCTCCTCACCCATCCATCAGACGCCAACAGCGATCGAGCGATTTGATCCAGAGTCCAGCCGAGTCGAGCGGGTCGAGTTGCTGTCGAGGAGGTCCAGGGTTTAGGCGGCGGCGGAAAACCCTAGTGCCTGGTTTGATAGGGCACACACGGCCGCCGCAATGGCCAACCTCTTCGACTTGCTGGACCTCGCGGACGGCGAGTCCGGCGCCGCCGCGGTGTCGGTGCTCGTCACCAAGAAGAAGGCCGAGGCGGCGGCCGCCAAGGCCGCCGCGAGGGCCGCGGCGGAGGCGGCCAGGGAGGCCGCCAAGGAGGCCAAGAGGATCGCCTCCATGGCCGACGCCAAGGCCGACGCGATCGACAACATCAAGAGGAGGAGGGCCGCGAGGGCCGCCGAGGCCGGCGACACCGAGACTCCGGAGGACGAGGAGGTCGCGTTCACGGAGGCCGAGTTGAAGGAGATTGAACGGGCCGTCGAAGACGCCGAGCGGAGGGCCACCCAGGACAAGGAGGCCGCGCAGAAGGTGAACCACTCCTACTACGACAAGCTCATGATGCAGAAGGGTTCGTATATCTCTGATCGCCATTTACTGCACTATTTCGTTTGTGGCTGATTTACTGTGGGGATCCGTTGGATCTACTTCATCTTTCATGTGATACATATGAGATTGGATTATGATCTTGTTCGAATGCAAACTCAATGAACGTGTTGGATGAGATTAAACGTTTGTCATTCACTACTCGTTACTATTACGTAGTTTTTTGTTTTGCCAAAGTATGGTAGTTCCATCAGTTGTTATAAAGTTGGAATAGAATTCTAGTTCATGTAACTAGTCCATGTGATAGCCCGATTAATTATTGGGTGATCGTGATCTATTGTAATTGAATATACTCAATTGTTTTGCTATCTAATTTAATGATGGTGTTCTATTGTAATTGGCAATGCATCTAGTTACTGTTCAGTTTGTTCAACGTTTGATTAGCAGCCTTATTTTTTCCTTTTATTATCCAATCATTAAGTTACAATAATGATTCACTCCTGATATTCATGCCTAATCTATTCTGCACTTCGATTTGGATCTCATGGCAACATGTCTCTTGGTTTCAGAGAAAAGACAATTGGTAGATGACCAAATACAGTTGTTTAAGGAGCAGAGTAAATTGGTGGCGGAGCAATTAAGCTTGCTACAGAAGCAACGAAAAATGGTGGAAGAGAATGGAGAGGATGTCTACACTGAAGGTAATTCTAACTATTATTACAATGATTTGATACCTTATTTATCTCGGCAGATGGAACCTTTTTTTTAGACTAGATCCAATCTGTGCCTGCCTTGTTGACTGCGTGCAACTGTAATTATATTGATTTGTTATCCCTAAAAAAATCACATTGAATCCTTTTTTTGCACCTCCTTTTGCTATTATTATTGTTTAGACTACTACTATGCTTCTAGGTGCTCTTAGATCCCGTGTCTCTCATCACTTTATATTTATAACTATTTGTTTATGTATGCGCCCATGTTTTTTGAGCTATTGAATTCTTTCCTAATGCCACACTGCCATGTTCTTCTGATTTCAGCTCAAGTGAAGTTGGAGGAGGAGCAAGGAAAATTGGTAGAAGAGCAAAAAAAATTGGCAGAGCAGCAACATATATTGCTTGATAAAATTATGAATTTGAAAGAATGTCTAGAAGACTTGGATGTGAAACACCGTGGCAAAGAACTGTTTGAGGCACGAACCAAATTTCGGGAGGAACAAAGGAAATTTGCTGCTGAAGAGAAGCGCTTTTGGGCCAGGTATCCACGACTAGGGCGCCAAGACGAATACCAGGAAGGAAGGAACGAGGTGAACCATATTGGGAATGGCAATGGCCACTATTACAATGGCGGTTATGACCGAGGCAACCGTGACTACCACAGAGGTTACAATGGCAATGCTGGTTATGTACGTGCTAATGGCAATGGCCACTATTACAATGGCAATGGTGGTTACAGACACTATGAGAACAACAGCTCGTACCAGAGTGTGGGCTACTCACAGGGTTATGACGAGAGGAAGACACAGAATGGCGAATACTATCAGAGGCAGAGCTATAATACAGGGAAGCCCAGACCGCAGAATTTACAGTTCCAGCGGAAAGACAGAGCAGCCGGTGTTGAGCAGAAGCCTGATGCTGTTACTGGTGATGCTGTGCCTGCTTCTGGATCAGAGAAGTCTACAGGGTAAGTGACGGTCTAATTATTGTTCATAGTTTAATTTTTTTGTCTGGTTAAGTCTTTTTAACAAAGCTGATTGATGTATATGTTGGTGTTTCAGGGATGCTGCGAGCAGAGGAGATGCTGCGAGCAGGGGAGATAAAGCCCCTAGAAAACGCCTCACTAGCTCTCAGAAGAGGAAAAATAAAAGGGATGGTTTGAATAAAAGTGCTGGTAGTGATACGGAGAAGGCAAAGCAAGACTCTGCGTTAGATGCTTCTTCCAAACAGACCTATGCTGAGGAAGAGAAAAAGGTGACCCTTGAGGAATATGAGAAGATGCGTGAAGAGAGAAAGAAGAAGGACACGACTACTGTGGTGAGGAGGATCAATGTTGAGGAATTCAAGGGTTTGCAACTGCTGGACAAGAAGGCCGATGAGGAAGAGCCTATCTTGAAGGTGGAGAAGCCAAAGGAGAAATTGCAGTCCAAGGAGAAGACGGCAGCTGAGGAAGAACCTATCAAGAAGAAGCCCGATCCCAAGATGGTATATTTCTTTTCCAATGTTATCGTTATGAATTTTTCGACCGATTGCAGTTCTTTTCCGCTTGCTGTTTTTAAAATGCCTAAACTGTTTTCAGGTTGCCGACGCTTTGTTCAGGCATGCTCCTCGCCCAAGGCCTCCTCCTGTCCGCCGCATCAACAGCAGCGAGTCTCTGGGCTCTGACACTAGCAGAGCTCCCCAGAACAACGGCAACGGTGCTCCAAGGGGCTACTCCGGCCGTGATGATGGTGCTTCAAGGAGTGGTGGTGGTTACTACGGTCGTGGGGACGGTGCTCCAAGGAGAGCTGGTGGCTACCAGCCTCGTGGCGGGTATCGTGGCCGAGGCAATGGCCAGTTCCAGTTCCAGCAGCGCGGCCCAAAGGATCAACAGTTCGACGCTAGCTTCCCTCCGCTTCCGGGAACCGCAGCGGCTCCTGCACCGGCTGCTGCTTCTGCGCCTGCTGCCTCTTAGGCTAGGATATTCTTTTCTGAAAAAGCTTATATGGTTTTTCCTTAGAAGTTCATCTCTGTTATGGTTTGGATTCTACTCTTATATCTTAAATTAAATGATGAAAGTTTTCAGCTCTCTTCATTTCTTATTATAAATGCAAAGGTAATAAAATCATTGTTGCCTGGTTGATTGCATACTATTTTTTGACAGTTACTGTGATAGCAGAAAATAATTCTAAGAGTTATGAATGATTGCACAATGCTGGCGGCAGCATGACGCCAGCGATGGCATGACGTCGTGCGTGCGCAAGCGTATCGTTGGCGCGGCCGCTCCAGCCGCGATTCCGGAAGCAGCCACGCTACGCGCACGCCTGCTCGTGTCGTGCCCAAAATAAAGAAGCGGGTCAACCACGAGCAGCCTCGGCTTTCGCTGTGGTCAACCTCATCACCAAAAGTATTTCAGTGCCATCCCCTCACAAATACACACCCCACCCCTGCCCCTCGCCTGCAATGACGACGGCTATGATGAGGCATCTGGCCTCCGCCTCCTCTAATTCCTCTATTTATACCTCCTCCGCGTTGGCCAGGATCAGAACCACCACCCACCGCCTCGCTTCACAGCTGCAAAAGCGAACGAGTACCACCAGCACCAAGCTCCTCCTCCTGATCGTTCCTCTAATCCTCTTTTTGATCCCGACCGTTTGCTTCCTCCTCCTCCCAGCTCGGATCATGTCGTCGTCGTCGTCTTCTTCCGATGCCGTCGCCGCGTTCGAGAAGCCCAGAACGGTGCTCAAGAAGGTCCTCGCGGCGTCGCAGTCCGAGGGCCAGGGCGCCACCGTCCGCAGGAGCATCGGCAGGTGCCTGCCTATAGTAGTAGTAGTAGAATTCCACCTACCCCCAATCGCACGCAGTTCCCCATTCCGCGGAGGGGATCTCGATTTCCTTCCGTGTTCTTTTTGTTTCTGATGCAGCTAGCGTTGACCTCTCTGTGTTTGCAGGCCTGAGCTTAGGAGCCTGGATCCTTTCCTCATGCTCGACGAATTCTCAGGTACCATACCAGCAATTTTTATTCTTTTTGGGTGCTCAAATGATCGAAATTCTTGGCTTGCTAATAACTGCCCCTGTTCTATTATCAATTGCTTGTTACAGTCTCCAAACCCGCCGGGTTCCCGGATCATCCACACAGAGGATTTGAGACCGTGACCTACATGCTTGAGGTGTGTGCGTATGCAAATTAATCAATGCTCATCTCGTGTTGATTTGTGCCTACGAGGTGTTTGCTGAAATGTCGTGTGCCTATATTTTTCGTTCCCAGGGCGCCTTCACCCACCAGGATTTCGCAGGCCACAAGGGGACCATCCAGGCAGGGGATGTCCAGGTCCGCCACTCTCTCTCTCTCTCTCTCTCTCTCTCTCTCTCTCTCTCTCTCTCTCTCTCTCTCTGACGATACGTATGATCATGAGGTTTATAGTTTCGATTTGGGCCCAAGTAAAAAGTGGTTCATGTTCTGACATTGCTGTACCATCTTCTCTGAATTCTTCAGTGGATGACGGCTGGGCGCGGTATCGTGCACTCTGAGATGCCGGCAGGGGACGGTGTGCAGAAGGGGCTCCAGCTCTGGATCAACCTCTCTTCCAAAGACAAGATGTAAGCGCTGACAATCTTGCTTGTACTATTACCTACAGTAGTTTCTAGGAATCCAAGTCTGGCAAGTGCTCATTCCTTTGCTGTCTCATTAATTCCAGGATCGAGCCCCGGTACCAGGAACTGCAGAGCAAGGACATCAGCCGCGCCGAGAAGGACGGCGTGGAGGTCCGGATCATCGCCGGCGAGGCCTTTGGCGTGCGCTCCCCGGTCTACACCCGGACGCCGACCATGTACATGGACTTCACCATGCAGCCGGGCTCGCAGCTGCACCAGCCCGTCCCGGAGGGCTGGAACGCCTTCGTGTACATCATCGATGGCGAGGGCGTGTTCGGCCGGGAGAAGGCGGCCCCCATCTCTGCCCACCACTGCCTCGTGCTCGGCCCCGGCGACGGGCTGAGCGTCTGGAACAAGTCCGGCGCGCCGCTGCGGTTCGCGCTCGCGGGCGGGCAGCCGCTGGGCGAGCCGGTGGTGCAGCACGGGCCCTTCGTCATGAACACGCGCGCCCAGATCCAGCAGGCAATGGAGGACTACTACTACGGCCGGAACGGGTTCGAGAAGGCCAGGCAATGGAGCAGCTCTGCCTGACCCATCATTGGGGAAAATTTGACACGACATGACATTGGGGAACAGTTTTTCTTGCACATTTGCGGGAGAATTTGGTAGTACTATGTCTTTGGCTATTATATTTCACATTCTTTCTTTTGCTTATTGTACGTAGTAGTATTGTAGAAGGATTGGCCTGGCAGTTTGCATGGTTGTTGTAATAAGCAGGATGACATTATTATACTCAATAAAACATTGTTTTCGTCAAAACATTTAGCTTTTATTGAGCTTAGCAACTTGCACTAAGATAAAATTTAGGATCACACACGGAGAACCGGTTCCTCTAACTTTTGTCAGGGGGTAGTAGAGTCGCTACGTACGGGTCAGCGGGAGTATAGAGCATGCACGCTAGGACTGACCTTGACGTGCGTTAGAAGATCCTGATGTCATGGAAGAATGAGTTGATCCATTTTTTGATGTTCCAAGCTTCTAATGATCATTGCGGTCTTGTGGTTAAGGGGATTTAGTTTCCTCCTCTCTGTCGATATTCTGGATTACGTGTGCACGTGTCGTTCAGAGAACTGGCCACGTGTAACTGACGTCATGGCACTCAGCTAATGGAGTTTTGCCGCCGGAGGGAGGATGGACGGCCGCGACGCGCCGTCTGCAAAATATCGACTCGAATCCGTCCATCCATCCGCACAGAATCGCAGTCCAGACGAATCAGACCCTCCCCGGCGTCCCGCGCTTCCCTGCCGGCCACTCGTTTCGTTCTCCTCCTCCGCACCGCGCCACAAGGTAACGCCAACATCGCCGGCACCGGCGACCGGTGGCCACCACAAGAGCAATGCTGGCGGCTTCCCTAAAGCCTGGGCCTTCCCTCGCGGCCTTCTCCGCTTCCACCCGGAAGCCCGCTGGAGCAGTTTCCTTCCCTCCCCATCTCCACCGCCGCGCCCACCTCTCCGCCGCAGCGACCGCCGAGGGCGCCGGCACCGACGCCAGGCACTCAGATACATTCTCCTACACCGCCGCGGGCGCTCCCTCGATCGATGAGGCACGCCTGGCGCAGGTTCGTCACGTGCTCATCACTGCATCTTTCCCTTCGCTTGTTCCTGAAGCGTGTTGCCGCTGTTCGATGAAATGCCAACTTCGAGGATCATGTTGTGTTCGCAGTATGCTGCGGATTGGAAGGCTGCTCGAGCGGACAAGGAACAGGGGAAAGTCCTCACGCTGCCGGTGCTGCGGGCCAACACCGGGGGGTTGATCGTCAGGTTCAATTCGCTGCAGGGGTTTGTGCCCAATCCTCTCCTCAGCCCTGCTCATTGGTGCAAAGGTAATGGTTTCTCTCTGCTTTCTGCAGCTGGCAGTCATTTCATGAGTATCCTGTATTCCATCTGAGTGTTAGTCAGCGTCTGATTGTAGTTTTAAGCTTGCAGACCCCAAAAGGCCGATCCAAGATATAACAAAGGAGCTAGTAGGTTCGTCCATTTCTGTCAAGGTAAATAGAGTTGTCAGTGCAGTTATTGTTGCTGATTTTGCTCCAACCTAATGACGAAAAAAATGAAGAAGGAGCCAAAACTGTGGTTCGTATGTTATATCTAATGGCATGGCTTGTTGTAGCCAATCTGAAATTTGAACTTGACCGCCTAAGTGGAACGAACGCGTGAACGACATTGGATGAAACAAAATCAAAGTTTCAGGGTTTTGTTGATCTTATTTTCTGAAGCTAATTACTCCAGGTGGCTGAAGTGAATGAAGAGGAAAAGAAGCTTGTTTTCTCTGAGAAGGATGCTAGTTGGTCAACATACTCCTCCCAAATCAAGATAGGTGATATCTACGATGGCATTGTTGGCTCAGTATTTCACTATGGTGCATTTGTTCACCTACGATTCCCTGATGGTACTTATTGGCAATATCTTTGTCCTTTATTTTCTGTTCTAGATATTCATTGTGTCATTTTTTGATAACAGCTACACTCTACAGGGTTATACCACCTTACTGGTCTTGTACATATCTCTGAGGTTTCTTGGGACCTTGTCCAAGATGTCCAGGATTTTCTAAATGAGGGTGATGCCGTCAAGGTCTTGGTGGTGAACATTGATATGTAAGTACTCCACTATACTACTGAGCTTCCTCCACAACTATATGTCTTCAGTAGTAATTCTCTGGACATATTTTTTCGTGAAAGTATAGATATGATATGAAATTGACATAAATGTTGAGTTATTGTTTACTAGAGACATCACAATTTCTCATGGATATTGTTGTAGAATCAATTTGCCTGTACAATGAAAATATAGAATTAGATCATAAGGGGTGACAACTAATTGGAATATTTGTATCCAAGTTTCAGAATATTAATTTAAGATGTAAAATATAATTCATAGGTGCAAAACAGATTAAATGCTAGTGTTAGTTGTCCATGTCTGAAAGCATAACTTTTCTTTCAGTTCAAAAGAAAAAGCATCACTTTTGTATATGTGACGCTAAGGCTTTTGTGTTTGTTCTGCCTTTTCTCCTACTATAATGCAAAGGCAGCTGTCATTTTTCTTCAAGAAAAAAAAAGTAAAAAAGAAGAGGAAAAAGCTTCACTTTTCCGTTCAGTTCAAAATAAAAGACATTACTTGTTTAATCAGTTCAAATTATACCAAGAAATGTTAGATTGCTTTGTCATGGCTCAGATTTCTAGAAATAGTTGACATGCCTTTGCGTTTTTACACTGCTGATAAAAAAAAAAAACAGGGCCAAATCAAGGATAGCTTTATCTATCAGACAACTTGAGGAAGATCCTCTATTGGAAACACTGGACAAAGTTATTCCTTCAGTAAGTTGTTCGGTACACATTGTCTTAATGTATTTGACTTCATTGTCCAAAAAGTGGGCTCATACAATAACATTTCTCGTATAGGATGCTGATCAATCTCCTACTGGCAGTGCCACATCATTTCCTTCGGACATTGAGCTTCTTCCAGGACTTGATGCTGTGTGTGATGAATTATTGCAAGAGGATGGGTATGATTTCTGTTTATGTGATTGATACCTAGTATTTAATGGTGTGGTATCTTTTCAAAAGAAAATCATTTCCCTCCGCAATTCAACCAAATCACATATAGATTCTCCTGCAATCTTCACACTTTAATCAATTGTATGTATCTTCACAGTATAACAGATGTACAATTTGGCCGCCAAGCGACGGAGAAACGTGTTGTCTCACAGGATTTGGAACTTTGGCTTTCCAACGTATGTTTCCAATCTAATGTCAACTTTTCACAGCACTGAGTGTCATTACAGACCTGGACTAACATACTGGATGTTGTTGCACAGGTACCAGTTAAGGACAACAAATTCAAACTCCTCGCACGAGCTGGGAGGCAGGTTAGTTTTCTTATGGTCCGCGTAGTGTTGCTATCTTCTGTAAGGAGAATCACTACACAAGTCCCAACGAAATGAAACTAGAAAATCATAATTCGCTTTACTGTGCAGGTCCAAGAAGTGTATTTGACTACTACCCTTGATCAGGAGGGCATAAAGAAGGCTGTACAAAGAGTCTTAGGGCGTGTTCCTTGAGTCTGACGCACGATAATCGGTAACAGAGGTGTGTTTATCCTCCACAATTTTCTAACTAAAGCATTGCAAAGGAGCCAACAGTATGAGTAAAATTCTTATGGTTGTCACACTCTGTTGAGCTTTCGCCTCTCCTGGAGACTAGACAACAGAAAGTTGTAAATATATTTGCGGTAGTAACTAAAAAGCAACGTTTTGCTAGAATGCCCTCTCCTATATTCACAGAGTTATAACAGTGAACTGTTGTTTTGTATTTGGTGGATCTGCCTTTTGATCCCCGTGTACTTCATACTGTAACATCGGTTGACTCTGTATACTTGGACCGAACCTTGGATGCTGCCTGTAGATAATGAAACATACATTTATGTCGATACTAGAATCCAGATGCTTGTTGTTGTTTTTACACTCCTTGTCTTAGTTGCTGCTTCAACTATAGTACTGTATGAATATGTTCTCCCAAAATTTTCTGGTCTGGAACAGGTCGACCATGTTCGTTTCATGGTCTTTTTTTTTTTTTTGTTTATTTAACATCCTTATCTCAACGATCCTTATTTCCTTGGCTTGGGACAATCGATTTTCCGCGGGCACGATGATCCATAGTTTGAGTTGAAACATCGTCACCGTCGACCAAGCTGACCTGGGGCGCATCGATAGTATCCATCGGGCAGAAATGGTGACGCCTTTAGTTAGAACAAGATGAAGCAAGCAAAGCAGCCAGCCCATCGTCGTCTACAAACCCGTGGGTTGTTCGAGGCGTTTTGCGTGTGGAGTAGTAAAAAATAAATCGCCATCATAGTGTGAAGTGTCATCATGTTTTAGAGTGATACTCCCAAGGAACTGTGCTGATCGTTGATCACGAGAAGCATCGTCAACAACCCTGCGCCGGCGCCACAACACAAACAATCAAACAAGGACAAGAGAACGAGCAGTATATCACCACCGCTGCAGCTTCGGGCCCAGCCACCTCCCCACGAGCGTTAAGATATTCGCCGCACGCCGGCGTGCTAGATGTCTCATGCTTGATTTTCTAGCAAGTCACCAGATCGACGAAGAGCGCCTCGTGCCACCATCATGTCGCACGGCGGCGGGCAGCCGTCCTGCACCACCGTTTCGCTGGGCAAATACGTCCGCCGCGCTCTCCGCGCCGCAGCTGGCAAGCCGCCGAAGAGGAAGAAGCCCAAGGACCCGGCGGCCGCCGCGGAGAGGATGATCGTCGCCAGCGGCGGCGTGTCGCTGGAGCGGACCAGCACGTTCTCGACGGACTCGACGACGGCGGCGGCGAGGAAGGAGTCCGTGGTGCGGGTGGTGCTCAAGAGCGGGGTGGTGGAGGTGTACCCTGGCGTGGTGCTGGCGTGCACCGTCATCCGGAAGCACCCGCCGGGGCTGTGCCTGGCCCACCCGGACGTGTTCCGCAACCCGCACGGCGCGGTGGTCCGGCCGCTGGAGCCGCTCTTCCCGGGCCAGAAGTTCCTGCTGCTGCCGGAGAGCACCGTCGTCAGGCTCAAGCAGAAGATCCC
Organism: Oropetium thomaeum; assembly: GCA_001182835.1. Taxonomy (NCBI): domain Eukaryota; kingdom Viridiplantae; phylum Streptophyta; class Magnoliopsida; order Poales; family Poaceae; genus Oropetium; species Oropetium thomaeum. Next base: position 165,331 of record LFJQ01000123.1, on the reverse strand, counting down.
CGAGAGCGCGGTCGGCGCCTTCCCCGACGACGACGACGCGTCGGAGGAGGATGACCAGCTGGACTACAGCAGCGACGCCGCGGCATCGTCGTCGGAGGAAGAGGACCTGGATCTCGATCAAGACGCGGCGGCGGCAGAGTTTGACCACGACGAGGAGGACGACGACAGAGGAGGAGGGCTCATGGCCGGGTGCAGCGCGAGGGAGTTCTACGTGGAGAACGACCGGTGGGCGCAGTGCCGGTTCGAGAAGCTGGTGCGGAGGGGCCTCGCCGTCGAGCAGAGCAAAGATGATCACCCGAACGCTAAGGGGCAGCAACAGAAGACGAAGAAGAAGAGGAAGGGGAAAAAGACGTCCAACAAGAGGAGGAAAGACCGGCGCGTGCGCTTCGCTGCCGCGCCGGCGGGGGCGGGGTTCAGGAGGTTGGCGACGCTGAGGAGGATGTGGGAGCCCACCCTGCCGTCCGTGGAGGAGGAGGAAGGAGGCGAGGCCTACTCCACAACTCCGGAGCTCGTGAGCAGTAAGTGAGATGAAACTGTATATATCGTGGTGCTGTTGCTGCTGTGCTCGGAGCTGCACTTTGTCCTCTTTTTTTTGCAGGAGCAGTTTGAGCTGCGTACATAGTGCTCCGTGCTTGGTAAAACTCGGTATTCTTGTGTTGTACTATTGAAACTGAAAAAACAAAAAAAAAAAAGATAATGGGTACCCTTGTTGTGATGGACGAAATTGTCGTGCACATTTTACTGTCTTCGATTCTCTCCTGTCCTGTGCCTTGTCAAGTTTTTCTTCAGCATACAGTCCCAAGGTTTTTTTTGGCAAAATTGTTTGAATGAGCGTTTCTGTTTCTGTGAGCTCAAGTCTTAGTTTTCTGCCCATGCAATTTTATGGCGACAACAGGCAAGTTCTTAGTTTTCTGGTAATGCTTATGGCATCTGTAATAGTGTTCATGATTGACGATTACTGACCGACTAACCTCCAATCCATCAATTCCAAAATGGATGGGCTTTCGAGACGATTCTTCACGGAAAGGAAGGACCATATGAGCCTGGGCCGATCCATTACCGGCCTACTACTCGTCAGCGGTATGGGCCCAAGATTTGCCGATGCACCCTCCAACCACTGGCCCGCGGGCCCCTGGAAGATTTGCCGATGCGCCCTCCACCACCGGCCCGCGGGCCCCTGGAAGATTTGCCGATGCACCGTGTGCGAATAGACAGGCGCACACGGCGTGAATTCCGTATCGAAACGTTGCTCCGCCACGTTCACCACTGTTCCTGCTACTTCGAGTCCGAGTCTCCCCAGTCGCGCAGTTGGCAGCGCCTGGTCTCGGCTGCTGTCCTCCCTTCCCCGTCTCCGACCACCGCTTGCGCCGCCCGCTTCCTCCTTCCTCTCCTCCAATGGCCGCGCTTGCCCACTCCAATCTCCTCGCCCGGACCCAAACCCTAGCCCTCGCGCTGGCCCTGCCCGCGTCGCGGGCCGCCTCCGCCCCGCGCTTCAGCCGCCTCGCGCCGCGCCGCCTCCGCCTCCGTCCCGTCGCCGCGCTCGGGAGCGCCGACGCCGGGGAGCTGCTCGGCCGCGTCGAGGCGTTCCTCTACACCGTCGCTGATGCTGCCGTCTCAGCGTCCTCTGAGGTGGCCGTGGAGAGCGGCGGCGGGACCAAGGAGTCCGGGGACTGGCTCTCCGGCATCACCAACTCTATGGAGACCGTGCTCAAGGTTAGTTTCCTTCTTCACGGCGACCCCTGTCTGTTTGCTTGCGGACTGCGGTCTCGTGTCTCGGTTCGTTTGGATCAGGGGTTTATCGCGGACGCGTCAATTGCCTGTGGACTGTGGTAATGGTACACGGATCTTTTCGATCCTGTTTTGGGAGTTTGCGCGGCTGTGCGGTGTTAGGTGACCCCTTTTGGCTGCTGAATATTCAGTGACGTGAGAGTAGATTAGATAGCTGTGTTAACTGAAAGTGATACACAGCGAAATTCAGTTAACTATGTTGTGGTGGTGTAGGTGTTGAGACCGAGCCTTTGTCATTGCACCATGCTTCGAAATAGTTTAGAAATGGTTTGCGCTTGCCACAAGAGGAATGAATTTTCTTTACCGTTTTGAAATCCAAACCCACAGAATTGTTTGCATGCTTTTTACCAGTATACAAGAGTAGTGGGTCATTTTGCATATTTCTGATCCTTAGGCTGCATTTCTATTGGTTGAGTTGAAAGATCATGGGAACACTAGGTCACTGGCAAGGACCGTGCGACACTGCATACTACTGGTTAATATGCTCACATGGCTTCATGAAGGCATGTTGCCATCATTACTTGATTCAAAGTAAAAAGAAATAATTTAATTCAGCAATTGGTGTTCAGTAATTGCAACAGTTGCTGATTAGGGATTATGAAGGTTGTTCCACTGGGAAATTATGAAGTTTGGGTGAGTTTCCAATTACCCGTTCATGCCTGTGGAACCGAAATAACATGTTAGGTTGTTGTAACTCCCGCACATAAAAAATGGTAGATCTGGAAGGTGTCAGAATTAACTTCTAGTTTTTTTCGCACAAAAAATAAGGTCGGGAAAGAAGATGTAGATATAATCAGTTTATGCGTACCATTTATTGCCTGCTTGTGCACGTTATCATATGAGTAGCCTCTGGAGTTATAACGTATTGATTATTAAGCACCCATTCAATCTGTGCACGCAACTTATGGGTTCTGCATATTCTCAGTCTGCAACTCTGCATCCTGGCTTCTTATATATTTATACCATGCTTCAATCCTGTTTCAGGTTATATATATTTTTTCTCCATTGGCAGGTTCTGAAAGATGGTCTATCGGCTCTCCATGTTCCTTATGCCTATGGTTTTGCGATCATTCTCCTCACTGTTCTTGTTAAGGCGGCTACATTTCCTCTTACAAAAAAGCAGGTGAAACTCTTTGCTCTTTTTCCACCATCAGAACACTTTGCAGCTATATAAAAAATGTGTATTGTGTCAAATCTTTAAGATGTATTGTAATCAATATATTTCTGCACTTTACATGGGAAAATATAGGCTTTACTGTCAGCTAACTTCTGGATCATTGATTTTTGCATAGAAATAGTTTGAGCTTTTCATCTATTTGATGATATATCATGTATTACACATCTTGCATTGTGGCTATATCCATCCATTGCCTGTATCTTCAAAATATCCTACAAAATGGTAATCCTTGCGGGACCTCTCACTTGGCCCAATAATTAATGCATGACTTGATCACTTGTACCAGTACCTTCAGAGGTAATCTTTAATGATGGAACTTTTTGTTTAGAGGAATGTGAAACACATGGTTGTTTTAGCTTGAGATAGGTGCCGTTGCCTTCTGACCCAGAGGCCAGAACAATTAATGAGGTTTGTCTTTCGTGTTAAATTCAGCATTAAAATCTTACCTGCTAGAGCTAGATGTGATCTAAAAAAACATCCATCTAATCAGCTGAAATACTTAAAGTTGACTGGTCACTCTTCTGCCTAGGTTTCAATTCTTTTCACTTTATTCGCTACTTCTGCCTAGATGAGTGTTGGGTGTTGCTTGCAATTCCTAGCAGTTTTGTTGACAATGCAAAAAGCATGAGTTTGACTAGTTCATTCTCATTAATGTATCATTCAGGATATTGCACTTTGGATTGCTTAGCATTATGTTAATCAAATCACATTTGTGTATTTATGCACCGTTATTTAAAATGCCAACATCATAATATTTTTCATGGGGATTTAATTTCAAGGGAAATATGTGGCTTTTGATTTGGAGTTTGACAAACCTGCAGCCAAAAACAGCTCATGTGCTTTTTTTTTCTGTCCTTGTATCCAATATTGAAACCGGTTTGTTATGTTTATCCAATAGGTTGAGTCTGCACTTGCAATGAGGTCACTGCAACCTCAGGTGAAGGCAATTCAAGAACGATATGCTGGTGATCAGGTGCTTAAGCCAGCATGGCCAATTTTCTTCTTCAGGCTTAGCAGACTGCACAATTGTATAAGCCCATTTCAATGAAGAAGGATTTTTATGTTCTAAAGCTCTCCAGTTTTGGATTGCAAAATACAAACTTCTGTAACTTCAAAAATAAATCTGTTTGGATCATATAAATTAATATATACTACAACTGGTATCACATTCTGTTTGTAAAACTTTTTTGACCCCTCCAGGAAAGGATACAGCTTGAAACCGCTCGCTTATACAAATTGTCTGGTGTTGACCCACTTGCAGGTAGCACTTGGTCTCATCCTCAGGTTTCAAAATTTTCTGCTATGGCTGTCGTTTGTATTTCTGTTAACTATTCATACACAGTTCCCTTTGGCATTTTGCTGCAATAGGGTGCTTGCCTACTCTTGTGACAATACCAGTTTGGATTGGTCTATACAGAGCTCTCTCAAATGTAGCTAATGAGGTTGATATGCTGAAACATTTGTTCTTTCTAAAAGTGTTTATTATGTTGGACAATTATATGTAGTACCTGATATGTTGTACCTTCATTATAAAAAATAGGGACTTCTGACTGAAGGATTTTTTTGGATACCTTCCTTGGCTGGCCCTACAACAATTGCTGCTCGGCAAAGTGGCCAAGGAATATCATGGCTTTTCCCTTTTACGGTATGTACTATTAACATGATATCCTTTTGCATTATGTACTAAGATTATTAAAGCTAAAATGCATTTTACTATGAAGATCTCATTTACTTATCTAATGCTATGCACAATTATTTGGAACACCAAAATTGTGCCTTCTGAATATAAATTTCGCATACATATATTTTCTTGTATTTCTAACTGCTTCACAAATATGAAATATGTAGATTTTGTTACCCTGCCCTTGCTGGCAGAATGCAGCACCATAGTATTTGTATGTTCAACATAACTGTATTTGAGAAATATTGGAGGGATATACAATGATGATTTCTGTTATCGATTCCCATCTGCACGTGGAACTTGGAGTACAGAGTGGAGGTCGTTTATAATATGTTTAGGAGAGGTTAAAAAGCCACTGTTGCACATGATTTTGATGCCTGTATTCTATATATGCTTTAAAATGATCAATTGAGAGAGCAAACACACATTTTTGTTGCCCTATAAATTTGAATGGTTGCCTGTTAATGCTGCTTTACACCTTTATGCAGAGTTAGTATAAGTAGTTCTTTGTATATGGCTGTTCCGTAATGATTGCTGACATTGTTATTGTTTCATGAATTATGGAAACCGTTTTTTATTTCTGATCCGGTGAGCTCGGTCATGTTGTAGGATGGCCATCCACCTCTTGGCTGGTCAGACACTCTGGCATACCTTGTCCTGCCAGTTCTTCTTATCATTTCACAATACGTATCTGCTCAAGTAATGCAACCACCACAGGTTAGTTTATCAAAATTCGAACATATGTATTCCAAAGGAACATTATATTGCTTTCATCTGACTCTTAAATTTTTTTGTTGATTATTTATCTATTTAATATGGTTCTCGAAATCAGCACCCTTTATTGGTCACCCACATAGTAGTGATTATGATTGCAACCCTTATGATAGAGACAATATAGTATGTATGAGTTGGTTTACAACTTAAGCTCAACTATATGATTCTACAAAGATGTATGGAAGATCAGTCAACTTGCTTTTCTACTCTCCCTTCAACTTTTAAATATTTGTGTGTATTTCTGTCAAGTTATTCATACTTGGAAAAGAATTGAGGAACTGAAAAGCCTAAATGTCAATGGTATAGGATATGTTCGATGTATGATGCTAATGTATTCATGAAGTCCCATTACCTTTTCAAGTTTCAACATTTATGTGTAATGTTTTTGTTTGCAGAGCAATGATCCTAACCAGCAAGGTGCACAAGCTGTTACAAAGTTCTTGCCCCTGCTAATTGGTTATTTTGCTCTTTCCGTCCCTTCTGGACTTAGTCTATACTGGTGAGCATATTTTAAAATTGAATTGCTGTTTATTTTATTTACTAGAAAGTGAAAATGTTCTGTCTTTGAATCAACATGAGCAGTCTGTTGGGTCTGTTTATTTCTTTTGGCTTTGAGGCTTCATCAGTGTAACTCTTCCATTTAATCAGAATTTGAGCATCCTTTGTTGTTTTTGCTCCCATTGTACAGTTTTTTTTTCCCATTTAATCAGAATATTTATCAGTATTGCCTTATAAAGTTATACGTAGATAAGTGACTTGACTGCAAAAGTGCTATTAAGTTCTCTTTGGGTGCAAAGTTAGAATTGTTCTGCTGTTTGGCACAAGTATTTCCTTTTTTAAACTCCAGTTAGCTATTCCTTGTGTGTGTATCTTTTCTGTTTAACTCCAGTTAGCATCAGTTAGCATTAGTTTGTAGTTCAAATTTTGTTTGTTAGATAAGAGCACACGGTGCTATCAGTTAGTTGATCACGGCCATCATGCCTTATCTAGCTTGTATTAGGCTATTTATATTCACTATACATCAGGAAAGCAGCAACTCCCATAGCACCAAAGCCCTTGTCACTCCTGTTTCTCATCTCTCAAATTTGACAGGCAATAGCGATTCCAACGGAATATTCATTCAGAATTGAAGTAGTATAAAAACTATTTAACTTGAAGTTGCCATATACTCCTTTTACTGTACATTTAGTTTTGTCAGGAAATAGCATACACTAATGTATGTTCTTTTGAACAAGTTTTCACCCTTTACATTAACAAGGTCCACACTGTTTTCTCTTGTAGGGCAACTGCATTTATTTTGGTTTTGCTACAACTTAAGTGGAAGTCCCACCAAATCCCTTTTTGTCATGTTAATGTATTTTATTTGTGGTTTCATTAGTTAATGCTTCTTGCAGGCTTACAAATAATATCCTCAGCACTGCACAGCAAGTATGGCTGCAAAAGCTTGGAGGTGCAAAAAATCCTGTTAAAGAATATATTGACAAACTTTCTAGGGAAGACTTGAGTAGTGTTGCAAAGAACGAATCTGCTGTTAAGAATGACTCTCCCCCTAAACTTGGTAAACCCCAGCCCAGCCAAGAACTGAAGCCAAGTGGGCCACAACGTGGTGAAAGGTAATGTTTACTGCTAATGATCACTGATGAATGCCTGTTGTATCTCATAACTAAATTCATGGTCAGTAAAACTACTAGATTCAAGTACTGAAATATGGTCTTGTGTCCTTTGAAGTTTGAAGGTTTGTATATCAAAGTGTTTACCTGAATGGTGTATTGTGATTGTCTTGTGCTCTTTTATGTTCAGATTTAGGAAACTAAAGGAGGAAGAATCGAAAAGAAAAGCGCTTCAGGGACAAGCAGACCAATTGGAACAGCCAGGCACAGAATCTAGTGCCATAGGCAGGAAACAAAACCCTGATGCCTCTGCTGGAGACAATGAAGATGAACAGGTACAGGCTTTTTTTTTTTTTTGCACCACTTATTTCAGCATATCTAATTCTTTTGATATTGATAAATAAAAAAACAGGAGATCCATAAGAATGGCTCCATCGTATCCAATAGCAACGGTGGTCCTTATCATAGTAGAAATGAAATGACTCTGAATGGAACTGCAGAAAAGGTATGCTCTTGCTTATTCTTCCAATTTGAAAACCTAAAGTAGTTGACAACAATTTTCTGTATCTGCTGCAAATTATCAAGGGCTGTAAGATTGAAATGTCTATGCGGCTGTATATGAATTTCAGGGAGCAGCTGATGGTCATTCCTCAATTAGCAAATCTGCCACACCGGATGCTCGCAAGTTGACAGAGGAGAATGGAAATGATGTGGTATAATTAATATGATTTGGTGGGCTCCGGCCTTACTGTTGTAATGTTCACGGCAAATTATCAGCTCGGGTGGATTTGCATCGTCATTGTGTTGATCTGAATTCACCACATGGTCTAGTGAGCTGGGCATTAATTTCACACCTACTGGCGTAATTTTACCATGCGGAGCCTTGATCTTTACAGCAGTTTTGAGTATAGCAGGTTGGTACACAAGGTAGACAATTTTGCCTGTCAGCTCCCGTTTCTCTGTTACACAAGGGCAGATTGAGGCTTTAGTAGATTAGGTGAAGATGTAGATGAAAGGATTTTGTTCTGTCACGTCATTTGTCCAGTTGGGTTGGATGTAAAGCCGCTGTAAATGTATATCCTCTGTTCTCGACTGATTTTGAACGTTCAGTTCGATACTTAGTACAAATATATGCTTTGCGTCCCTAATTTTGAAAAGTATGTCAAATAATATTGATCCATCTCCTTTTTTCCCGTTTGCACGCTAATGGCTCACAAGTTAACCGACCCTAGGTAGTCTTTTTTTTCCATCGATTTCTCAGCAGATCTAGGAAAACTATCATTTATAAGGATTAAAAAGAAAGCCGTAGGAGTGTCGGTTGATTTCAGTGGTGGCAGGAGCACAAGAAAAAACGTAGGAATAATGCCGCTTCTTCACAAGAGGGATTATTTAAAGTATCTTTAATTGAAATTTACTGGAAAAGAAAGAAATAATAGATATACATAATAGATCGAAAAATCTAGTCATGTGAGATACTGCATGAGTTTGTGCATGTCTTGATCATCCAGGCATGCCGTGACGCCGGCTTCGCCGACTCCCAGCATCATCCTATGTGTCAGCCTGTCAGGTTTAGTAAGACAACACGCCGGCGACCACTGCCACGGCTGCGCCGACGCGAGCCGCCGCTACCGCGAGCGCGGACGCGGCGCTGGTTGCTCCCGTGGCGTCACTGGCGGCGCCGCCGGGCGTGGTGGTGAGCGGGGGCTTTGGCTCGGTCATGGTGGCCCCGGTGGGGGCGCCGACGGGCGCGGCGTCGTCATCGTCCATGGCGTCGTCGGCGGCTGGCGTGTCGCCCTCAAATGCCGGGAGCGGGGTGTGCGCCACGGGCGTCAGGATGGTCGGCTTGGCGTCCTCGGCAGAGGCGACGGCGGCGAAGGCCGCCACGGCCGCGAGGAGCGCCGCGGCCAAGAGGAGGAACGTCCGGTTACCCGCCATTTTTTTTGGAGGATGGAGAAGGTCAATGAACAGCGGGTGATCTGCTTTTATTGTATGCAAATTAACTGGAAGAATCAGGATTAGTGCGGAGGTGAGGCATCCATATATACAGGGAATGATGATGCGACTGAGAGATTTGGCGGGAGGTGGATGGTTGGTTGCTATTTGAGGCCCGCCGCCGCTCGCGGTTTGAAAACGCTGGACGACGCGAAGGCCACGACCACGAGACGAGAAGTTACTGGATGCGCGGGTCCCACGGCGAGAAGCTTCTGGACGGCCTGTGGACATGGACATGCATGCACCCGGGGGGTCAATGGCGCGGTCCTGCTCCTGGGCCTCGGCGAGCTTCCCTGCTCCAAGCTCGTGCACGTAATACGTGTGCGCAAGGATTATGGTGTCCATGCCGGTCGGTTCGCTCTCTTCCTGATCAAGCACTGTACCGTGCGTCTGCACCCGTTGGCCTAACCGTAACGGCATTGGCCGAGACGCCGAGTTTGAGGCAGTGGCAGTGCTCGCCGCTGCAAACTGGAAGCAGACCGTGATGTTTCTCAGACTACAACCTCGTCATACAGAGCGCGCCTTCATGATCGACGAGACAGACGAGGCTGCTGGAAAAATTGGTCCCCTCACGGCCTTCATGATCGATCGGCAAGCTCTCTCAGGCTCAACCGCGACCTCGCCGGGCTCGCTGCGCCGCCACGTCGCCGGGCTCTACCGTACCGTATATGGTATCGAGGAGGACATGGACACATTGAGGGACATGGCGGTACTGCTCGGCCGCAGGACATCTGCATGGCCTCTCACACAGTCGTCCACGGATGTTTCACATCACATGGCGGCGGCGCACTGGCTGCTGTCGGTCGGAGGACATCGGGATGGCCTCAGTCGTTCTCAAAATTCGCCTCCGTGTTTAAAGCGACAGAGAAGAGGAATTAAACGAGAAAACTTCTTACTAGCAAATTAAAACATTCTACACTGCGGTACATCGCATTGACCACTAGTGGATAGCATGACTCTTGCTAGAAACATGAAAGGATTGCCTGACGACTACCGGTACTAGAAACTTGAAACGATTCCTGCTGGAGACATGAAACGATTGCATAACGATGACTACCGGTACTAGAAACTTGGAACTACTCCTAGATACATGCCCGGCGAAGAGAAGAGGCAGTGTGAGCAGGCCTCAGCTGGCTCCTCCACGGGCTGAGTCCCCCACGGCGGCGGGGCCGCACCTTAGTTGTCTCTTCCTCCAGCTCCACCGTCGCCGACGCCGCGTCCTCCACGGTTGCGGCCACGAACGTTCCCTCCTCCACGGCCACCGTTGCCGCCTCCCTGGCCTCCTCCGTGAATGCGTCTTCCCGGTCCGTGGATGTTCTCCACCACCTTGGTCAGCGCGGGGCACTGCATTGCACATGGATCGCACAAATCAAAGAACGCAATCGATTTGAAAAGAAACTGTATTACAAGCAAAACCTGTAGCTTACCATGAAGTCGTAGACGCTGAACCCGAGCATCACCGCCGATGCGACGCCCGTAGCAGCCCACTCCGCTTTGCTCGTGCCTATACCTGCAACATTACTGTCATCAGTTGAGTATACATATAGTAGTAGTAGAAGTGTAACTGTAAAGAAGAAAGGCAAAACAGACAGTAAAGAATGAAATTTCACCCACCTAGCCGCGTTCACGAACAAGCATAGGTACGTGGTCGTCACCAACCAGAAGGCGAGGGGGGCGAGCCAGGCCAGACGCTTCGCCATATAAGGTCCGTCGAAGGCGTCAGGGCGGAGGTAGGATGCGAGGTAGATGTGCACTGCGGCGATGACGATGACCGCCATCACCAGCAGCAGCACGTCGCCAAGGCTGTTGCCGCCGAGCTCTGCATCAGTCATCAGCGGCACGGAGTTCAGCAGCGCTAGCTTCACGGCCATCAAAGAGCCCAGCAGTGTTGGGTAGACCATCGCCATTACGATGAGATCTGGAAGATGAACTACCCCCTGGATGGCAGACATGAAAATCTCTTCCTCTGAGATTGAGAAAAGGGCGAGAGAAACTGTTAAAACATCATGTGGAATGAATAGAGAGATACGAAAAAGCAAAGAACAGTATGTGACTGAGGCCGTGTTTGTTTTTAGATTCAACCGCTCTGCTCCAGCCTCCTGTATAGTGTCCGATGTATGTTCGGAGTCGGAACGGGCGAAGCTACAATAACCAGCTTCAATGGGGTAAGATGGAGAAAAAAAAGCTCCTAACTACAGTGCCCTCTGTCAGAAACGCAGATCGAGAACGGAGTGGGTGAGAGCTACGTCAAACATGGCCCGAATAGATATCATCAATGGATATGAATAGAGAGAGAGAAGAACAAAAAAACAAAAGAACAGCAAGACTACTCCTAGTACCGATCAACTCGAGCTCGAGGTCAGCTGCAGCCTGCGCTTGGACGGCCTCCATAGCTAGTAGTACTCACAGCTCACAGGACTAGGCTGAACTTCACTGCAGGTCACAGTGGACGGGCGCGGCTAGTAATGGTGATGGGACGGGGCGTGGGCACTGTGCTGGCTTATATACGCTGCTCAGCCTACTGTGGCCAGCGCGCCCACGTCCTGCACCGGGCACCGGCCCTCGGATCCCTCTGACTCCAATTTTGGATTGCCGTGAATGGCAGACGGGTCTTCTTTTCTGGCGGGCAGAGGATGAGCTTGCTTTGCCTGCGCTGTTTATGAGAATAAAAAGAAATTTTTTTGACAATCTTTTTTATACTGCAACGTCTATAGGCTGTCCGTAAAATTATTTTGAAATTGGTTTTCTTTTTAAAAAAATAAGAATGTACATGTGGGGACAGTTTAAATCTCTATAGAATTTTAAAAAAATAAGGATACAGTACTTAAGGAGATATTGCATTATATATTACTCCCTCCGTCCTGTTAATCTAGTCGGTTGGAGCTAGAATATTTATTCTGGAGATGATGTCGTTTTAGACTCGGTAGTCATAATCTAGTAGCTGTAGTATGACAGCAAGTAGACCCGTAAATGATACGTGGCAAAGTGTGATGGGTTTGCTCCTCTGTTCGGTTGAAAAAAATAAAATAAATAAAGTAAAGGAATGACAGTAGTAAATGCAGAACCTGACGATGTTACCAAATGCAGAATGTGCTTGTTTTCAGCGCCATTTGTCAAAGCGGCTTTATCAAAGGAACGGGGGGAGTAATACTACAATCGTTTGTGTGTTATTACACTCAAGACGGAGCATAGATCGAGGGCTTCTTTGTACTGCTTCTGCTTCTGCAGTTCTACTTCTTAAAGAATCTAGCGCCTTGAATCTTCAACTTGGGAGAAAATTGTTTATGCTTCACCCTTTCTCACACGGTTTGAATCTTCTGCTTCTACTTCTTTTTTTCTACAATCAAAAGAATAATGACTCTAGAAAAGAAACAATTTTTTAGAGAAGCTGTTTTTTTTAGAGTACCTTTTTTTATTTTTAGATAAAAAAAGTGAACCAGTTTGAAAATAATTTTACAGCTGTAAAAGTTGCAGGGTGCAGTAGGCTCATCGTCATGGTTATGGTGGGATTATCCCATCGTCAGCGTGTATCCTCCAAAACAAGCGAGGGCCGAGGACCGGCGTTTTAGATGGATTGCAAACAGCCTCCAAAAGTTGCCGTAAAGAAGAAGAAGAGTTTTTCCTTTTTCTTTGTTTTTTGACAAACAAATTGCATGCAGCAGGCATCATGCGAGAGGTACAGCTACTACAGGAGTACGCGGACAGCTAGCAACAAACAGAGCACTGGAGGGTGGTCAGGTGGGAGTGCCTGCCTCCTCAGTCCTCACCCGCGAACACGTGAGCGGACCCAGTCTTTTAGCAGTACTCCTTGTATATACAGAAAAATCAAAGAATCCGGGTTATGAATTTTTCTGTATATACAAAAAATACTAATTAGGTATGATCATATGATAACAGCTTGGTTGGTTAGACCATGCGTCTAGAACCGTGCGAGCAGCGTACCGCCCCACACCACACTTCTTAATTTATGACAGAGTGCAACTCTGATTAATCTTCCCTTGTTTAGTGCAAAAGCTAGTAGTAAATCTTAAGTATTTAGCAATCAAAGAGGATATTTATTTCAATAAAATGATACTACTACTACTACTAGGTAGAGGAGAAATAGGGACAGAAAAAAGTGAGTGGGCGCTTCATGAGTCATGACTACGTCACCAAGCAGGCTAAAGCGTTAAAGCAGCTGCTAGTAGTACAGTGTACTAGTACTAGTTTTGGACATTTCTAATACTACGTGTACTGCTGGTCTTTTTTGTAACTTCAGCCTTCATGCATGGAATCAAATCCACAGGCAGCTACAGTAGCAAGCAAACGCTCCATGTACTGCTGTACCCTGCCCTGTCGCTTGAATCTGTGCCAAAACTAAAAATTTGCTCTTCTCCTACAGATTGTGGCTCAACACAAAAAAATCACTGTTGCAACAAGCTCTTTGCACAGATTGTGTCCAAGTACAAGCTGCAACTATAGTATTTACAGTTATTTCCCGTTCATAGTTCTGTAGCTATCGTGATGAATAATGAGGTGCAGTGACATAATAAGCCGTGGCCAAATCGGTCGGGTAGAAAAGGAGGATTCTCAGTCACAGCAGCGTTCACGGGTGTACGAGACGGTTACACAATTTGTCTACAGTACTGTATAATTGTTTTTTTCGAACGATCAGTACTGTATAATTGTTGAACCCAGCACCACTGCGTACTCAGCATTAGGTTTTTAAAGGTCATGGCAGATCAACCCATAGCTAGTACTACTGTAGTACTACTAGGCTCGAACAGGTATCCACCAGGAGGCGCATGGCACATGCATACAAAAAACACCCTCTGCCAGGCCCAAGGAGAAACGGCTTTCCGTTCCCGGTCCTTCCAACTTCCACGTGAGAAATGGCCGAAGAAAACAGAGAAGCCCAGATGAGGTGGCGAGCGACGTCTGCTAGTCACTAGGGATGTGACCGGGAACGAAAAGCGGGCAAGACAAAAAGTGTCTCCATTCCAAACGGCGGTCAAGAGATGAAAGGAGAGAGGCGCCCTTGGTTTGTTTGGTTGTTCAAACCAAAATGGGAGTGTCTGTTTTTTTTTGTCTATTATTTTGACAGAGAGTGTGTCTTGTTAGTAGTACTGCGCAACAGGGAAATCCTTGTGTTGGTTGTCTCAGTTGCCGATGCGTTTTGCGTTTTGGTTCAATGAGACTTGCAACAAATCAAGAGCAGAACGTGGGGTGGGGTTGGAGAGGACACAGCCGCACGCTGCCCGAACCATGCACATGCACCGTGGTTTGGAAGCTCATTTCCTGGACCACGGACGGGACAGGCTACTACTAGTAAGTGACCAAGGCAACACCGGCCTACTCCCTGCTGGCTACAGCCTCCTACTAGTACTTCCTTTTGACTGCCCCTAGCTGCGCCAACACCACGCTTGTGGTCAGCTTTGGTCGCTGCAGCCTACTCTAGTAAACCCGTGCTCTCGCTCCCCTCCCTAATCTTATAGTAAATCTTAACCTTTGAATGGAAAAGAAAATTGATGTCTCCAATATCCATAGTACATAATGGAAAAGAAGTTGTTTTAATGATGAACATAGTACATGATGGAAAAGAAGTTGTTTTAATGGTGAACAGAAAAGAAGATGCTAGTAGTACTCTCTTTTTTTGGGCGAACATGCTAGGAGTACCATTTTTTAATTATACAATGATTTACGAATTTATATTTAAGTATTAATCTATATTATTGACATTGTCATCGTTGGTTGAATGACTCGCATCTGAGCGTCTTCTCTCCTACCGTGGCCGTTCAGCTCAAAGAGCACGCCTCCAGCCCATGCACCGCATGATTATTCTCCGGGGGAGTAGGCAGCAACCCAACCACGTCAACCCTCCTCCACAACCTTCAGATGGCCCCCGCCGCATTCGTCAAGGACGCGGACGGTGCCGAGTACATGGCCGTAGCGCATGAGTCGCAGCACGTCTAACTGGACAAGGGCATCAGAAGCAGGGAGGTGGCTTTGTGGTGCAATCGTGACATAAGAGAGAAACGTATGCAGCGGCAATAAAGAATTGATCGGGTTCATCGTGTCCGACATGAGGATATGGGCCCAAACTGTATTATCCAGCCCAAACAAGTTTGAATGTACTAATTAATTTAATTAATTAGATAAAATATATTTTTATCAGAGCACATATCAGTATTTCGGATATTAAAACTGCTCCTATAAAATATGTAAGTACTATTCGTATAAATTCATAGGAACAACTTTTTTCAAATCCATGAAAAGGGGAGCAAAAACATTGTATAGTACGTACGTTACTCAATAGTAACTGTACAAGTTGCAGCAGTGCGCCACACGGGTAGACATGACGCCCCTCCGCGCGCTGACTTCCAAACCCTAGCTTGCTGTGCCCTGAATCCTGTCAGCTTTGTACTTTAAATCTCATGCTTTGTGATTAAAAAATAAGAGGCAAACAAAGTTAGAACTCCCGGAGTAGTAAGTTTATAGATTAAGAAAAAGAATAGAGAGAGGAAGAAGAACAGCGGAAGGCTCCCGACCGATGCGCTCCACGCGCTGCTGACCCTCGAGTTCAGCCCCAGCGGCCGGTGCAGGCACCGCAACGGCCGGTGGCGCTGGCACGGGCTGGAGAGCAGCCGCAGCAGGCTGTGGGAGCGCGGGCACGGTTTCCATCGCGAGAACCTAGAAGTACTATTACCACTACTCACACTAGCATGCTTTTGCTCCGTTGATTTGACTGGACGAAAGAGTTATGGCTGATGGACGACGGGACAAGAGGCAGCACTGTAGTAATATTTGTAGGCTAGGGGCTAGTGAGAGGAACGGAGTAGGAGAGCAAGCTAGGGTTCGGCGCCTGGCCCGCGGAGGGCCTTCGAGGCTAGCCATGTGATGCACTGCTGCAAACTAGGAGTACTTTTTGCTCTTCTGTTCATCGATTTGAAAAAAAAAAGTTGTTTATACTAATAGTACTACATATTTTATAGAGTAATTTTAATATCCGAAATACTGATAATTGCTAAAAAT
The DNA here is from genome assembly GCA_001182835.1 of Oropetium thomaeum. Taxonomy (NCBI): domain Eukaryota; kingdom Viridiplantae; phylum Streptophyta; class Magnoliopsida; order Poales; family Poaceae; genus Oropetium; species Oropetium thomaeum. The sequence continues at coordinate 149,298 of LFJQ01000123.1, read as the reverse complement.
ACTAAGTAAGCTTGCGGTGCTACTCCTTTCGTGTCCCTAGCCGCTCAGACTCAGTGTCCGATTGGAAGGGAGAGGAGGATAAAATACGGTTTTTCTTTTTTTTCTCTCTCCGTTTCACCAATTGTTTCGTCCATCAAACATGGTTGTTTTCTCGAACTTTCTACACTATTATTCCGCATTTTCCATCTAAGTTTTAAATTATTTTGGTTATATCTTACTCGTTCTCAAAATTTTTAATTTACCTAACTTTTTAAAATGAAAACGACGGTCCACAGAAACCAAATCGTACCGTTTTTTCTCGCTGAATGGAGAAGACGGTCCTCTGGCTACAGTGGACAGGACGATGGGATCCGCGGTTTTATTCGCGGGGGAGCACTACGAGACAGCACCTCCAGGCCCCAGACTATAAATAGTACTACCGTGCTGCCTTTTGTCACGTCCATCAGCCATTACTCGCGTCCAGTCCAATCACAAGAGCACCAGCAGGCTACTGTGACACTTTGTTAAAAAGCTCACTTTTCAGTTTTGACGGCTTTCCTTGCTTTATCAGGAGCCTCTATATGCCACTGAATGAAATCTCAAATGTGTGGTTGCAATCTGTTATGTGAGGGTAAAATAGTTTTTTATTTTTTTTCTTCCTTTGTTTTAGAAATAGTAAATATTCTCGTGAAACCGAACGGAGTGAAGTAGGTCCTTATGATAAGAACCTGTGCCCGCGCTCCCACCGGCTCCTGCCGCTGTTCTCGAGGCCGTCCCAGCGCCGTCAGCAGGCATATTATCAAAACAGAAGTATATTATTTACGAGCCCCACCGTTGGTTAGCGCATTCTCTCCAATCGTGCCATCTCCCCCCACCGGCGCATTCCAGCCTATAAATAACACAGTGCTGCCTCTTGTCACGTCCATCAGCTATTACTCCACCCAGTCCAATTATAGGAGCGTAGCAGTAGGATTAGGTCTCATCGCGCCCGCGCTCCCATCGTGCCCACGCTCGCACCGGCTCCTGCGGCTGTTCTCGAGGCCACCCCAATACTGCCAGCGGGCATATTATCAAAACAGAAGTATATTATTTACGAGCCCCACCGTTGGTCAGCGCATTCTCCTATCAGTGGCCATCTCACCCCGCCGGCGCATTCCTTGAGTACGCCGACGGCGTCGACATTTGTGGCGAGCAGCAGTGCCACCTTCGTCTCCAACACCTAGACTGTTGCAGCCAGCGCGCCGCCGTGCCCACCTCGGCAGTGCTACAGATGTACCACCAGCCTCGCCAGAGCAGATGAACGCGACGGCGCCGGCGAGGACGTGCTTGAGGCTGAGAGATTGCCGGTCGACACACATACTCGTTCTCTTCCTTGGCTTTGTACTCGTTCCAGCCTGAGAGCTTTGGTCCTTTGCCTTGGCCTCCTTGCCTTGTTGGTGGTCTGGTTCTCGCCCGGCGGACAGGCCGTGATAGCGGAGTGGACGCGGTGTCGTCCAGTTCTGCTGCAGTGCGGCGCGGTGCGCGGCGAGTCCACTCGGAATCTCACCAACGGCGACCCGATCGGAGGGGGACGGAAACGGCAGCCATCTCACCGGAGAGAGGAAACGGTCGCTGTTCGAGCTCGGCAAGGCTTCAAAGATGGACGGGACACGCGGCTCCAAGTGGTGGAAACAGTGGTGAGCTCACACTCGCCCAGGGAGTCGAGCAAAGAGAGGGAGGCAGATTTACAATCCGGAACCGAGAACATCCTTGGCTCGTTAGAGAAGAAGATCCATTCTCGGCGGCTCCTCACGTTCGCGCCCGCAGCAGCGGCGAGCCGGCGACGTGGAAGAGGAAGCGGCTCCGGTAGTTCGTCAGACACGAGGATTGGCTAGGCCATGAAGTAGCCCAGATGCGGCCCAATGATAGGAGGAGCAGCCGCCGTAGGCCCCACACATTCCATACCATACGAGTGACCGGCCTCCGGCAAGGATCCAGGCGGGGCCGGCGGCACGGGATTCGCTTTGCGGACGGCTCCAGTGAATTTTTTTTTTTTCCTCTGGCAGTGCTCGTCTCCGGAGCTCGTGATGCTGCATTCAAAGTTCAGACTTCGATATTCGTCTTACTACATTCGTGTTAGGCTTAGCCATGAGAATCACCGCTTTATTTTCGTACCCAAATCTGTTTTTTCTCTCTCACATCTTATCCAGATCCATAAGAATGTCGATGCCAACCGGACGCATGTTGCTGCTGCAGTGCTGCTGCTAGCTACAACAATCACGTCTCAAGCCAAACTACGACGGCCGGCTGCAAGCTGGGTCTGCCACCGTTAATTCTGGCGTACTACGCTGTGTTCACCGCCCAGCTCAACACCACTACAGCCTCGTCGACGCCGTGTTCGCCGCGGTCAGCAAGCTCGGGAACAACGACGCCAGGCAGGAGTTGCTGGTGTAGTGGTGTGGTACAGAAGTGACAACGGGTAGAGCAGAGGCACGTGCGAATGCCCAGCGACGAGCGCGCGACGGCGACGACGTCAAGGTTCATCTGAGGCTCGCTGGCAGCTGAAGCGCCGTCGGAGCGCCCACCGCGGCCGAGCTCCATCCGTACCGAGGCACTAGTCGGAGTCGGTAATTAAACGATCCCGATCCGGACAAGTCTTCCCTGGCGAATTGACTCTTGTATTCCGATTCGGCACCAAAACCGAGTCGATCGATGCTCCTCAACGATCTCCTTCCTGTCCTACGTAATAAAAACAGAGGCAGGGTCGCCGCAGGCAGCCTCTTTCCTCCCGTCGCAGCAGGTCAGATTTGAGCGTCGTCCCTTCTTTCTTTTTCGCCCTTTGTAGCTAGATCCGCTAAGTTCGGCCGGGTCTTAAATCGACTTCCTGCCTGTCTCCTTAAGAGATTCCGACAGATCAAGATCAGTATGACTAGCGACGTCATCTTCCTCCGCCGCGCTGTCTGAAGATGCCATCATGCCTGGTCGAAGGGCAGCAGCCCTGGCCGGACATGAGGTTGATATAGTACTGGTTGTCGAAGGTGGCCGGCGTGGACAGGTCCAGGTGCGCAGACCCAGCGCACAGCAGCTACAGCTACAGCGACTGCAGGCATTTGGTTTAATTTTTCTAACATGAATCATTTTCTTATCTGATACTCCCTCCGTGCCAATTTACTTATTCATTTAGATCTAGGCACGGAGATTAAGAAAAAAAAATAAAGTAGGTGCATAGAAAACGAGGAGAGAGAGAGATATATGTATTGGGAAGAGGAAAGCTGTATTGGGAAGCGAGATGAACAAGTAAAATAAGAAAATTGTAGGATCCCAAACAAACAAGTAAATTAGGACGGAGGGAGTACTACGAGTCTTGCTGAGCTCATTTGTTTATTTGACAATTTGTACAGAATCCATAAATCAAGGATTTTGTTTTTCATTTGAGCTGCTGTTTATTGCATTATATTAGGATCCTTTTTGCGTCATTAGCTAATCCTGATCCAGGTAGTAGGACAAAGATTTAAAAGGTGCATGTTACTTCTTGGGATCATTGGATGCCTTTATATTTGACATAGCATAATATAATTTACTTAAATTCAACTAATTGTTTTGAAATTGGCCTTTCATTAGTCATCATTCCTGATTAGATTTAGCTTACCACCTCTCATTATTAGTGCTACTGAATGCTTACTTTAAATATGCATTTTAGGGGCAGTCGGACTATGGGTTAGAACCCTGCAAAACTGCAGTGTAGAATTTAGATGTCCATTTAGAAAGACTATTTCTGTTTTATGTAAAATTATTTTGAAATTGGTTTTCTGTTTCAAAAATAAGAATGTACTTGTGGGGACAATTTGAATCTCTGTGGAATTTTAAAAAAATAAGAATACATTATTTAAGAAGATATTGCAGTACATAGTAATACTACGCCATTTTGAATGCAGGACGGCGTCGTCATGGTCACATCGATCAGGCACCACGATTCATTCCATCTCGCGTGTTTTTTTTTTTATCGGCATTCCATCTCGCGTGTTGGTGTCATGGTGTGAGCTGATTATTAGCGGTGATGATCAGGAGGAAAATAAGTGAAGTTAAGAGAGCAGGCCGACGAGTTCAGTATGGGCCATGAAAAAAAAGGACGGCCTGCTGAGCCCATTTTGTATGGCAGCATCTGCATCCATACGCGACGAGGTGCGCCAGTCCCAGGCAACATACAGGAAGATGGGTTTCCATGACGCGACGAGATGCGCTCAGACTCAGAGGTCGTCGTGCGCGTTCACGGCTGCAACGATTGGTTCCGCGGCCAGCAGACGGCGTCAACACGGCAGCCTGACCGAGCCTCGCCCTGGCCGCCTAGCTTGCCGCCAGCGAACAACGTCGTGAGGCCCACCGCACGCCAAGAGACACGATGGCGGCGCACATCTGGACCGCTGCTCTCGCAAGCTCCCACGGCGTGGATCCTGCACGGACAAAGCCGCCAAGCGACAGGGTGTTCCGGATGCTGTGCCGCACGAGGAACACGACGCGAGCACAGGAACCTGGCCTGCGACGTGCAAGGACCTAGACTGGGCAGAAGGCCGCATTGGGCCGCATTTGGGCCAGTTCATGGCCCAGACAACCTTCGAGTCGTACGAACCTAGGGAGCCGCTTCCTGTTCCTATACTGTACTGCCATCTGCGTCTCGTACACGGGTCGGGGCGCATCAAACTGCCGCCAATCTTTGTGAGCCTTTCCTCCACGAGCATGAATCCATGAGGCCGCATCCTGGAACACGTGAACTATGCACCATGCTGCAGCATGCGGTCGGAGCCTCTCTTCTTGTCCATCCGTACAGAGTTGGGGGCTAGTGACTCGGTGGCATCGAAATACGCGCGTAGGGGCTGGCCCGCTAACAGTTCCTTCATGACGCCCATCTCCTCGATTCAATCCCCATCCCATGCCTTGTCAGCCACGGCTCGCAACCACCTATGGAGTGCGTGTGGCGGCAGCTCTAGGGCGAGCGGCCGAGCGTCGGAAGGGCGGGCGTGACGGATCAAATGGTGCGCCGCGAGATTTCCAACCGATTTTGTTTGCGTGTGTTTTAATTTGCCGGTGCAGCTTGGTTGTGATTTTATCGGCATTCTTTAAGGTTTTATTTATGGAGTAGTAAACAAACTGAAGTTCATATGGACTCTATATAGATTGCAACTTTTCATACTGTTGTTCTTATACGATGTTCAACCTAGACTCCATAGTCCATGTTGGCGGACGAAGTAGTGATGGACGAAACGTAAAAAGAAGAGGGGCCAACGACATTTAAGAGAATTAATATATAGTATAAGATTTGAGTAAATTTCATGAACATTACAATAGGCGTAGGCAATTCAAAAAGTGCAGACAGAGAGATTGGTCCGAGTGCAGGGCGCTCTGCACATAGCTACGTGTAGGTTGGCCACCGGCCGCCACGTGTCCTAAATCAGGCACTAAACTTTTGATTAATTACTGGGAGATTATTTGGTTATTAATTGGGTTAAATCTAGTGGGTTAATTTCTAACGCTCTCCTCCTATTCCATAAAAAAAAAGCTGCTTCCTCCCTCAAGTTCTCTGCTGAACTAACATAAGGTGACTATGGTTCATTAGTTTGAAAGTATCCTGATTCGCTGATTGAAGAGTAATGTTCATTTTGATTCTTTTAAAAGTAGTGTTTTACCGTCTGAATAATCTCAAATGGCTACCGCTCTCCTCGTACACAGGATCTCCATAGCAGCACTGTATTTCACGTCTGGAACAACGAATATGACTGGAAGTAGAAAATAGAGATTTTGAAACACAGACACCTTCTAATATTTATTTGCTACAACAAATGATTATAGTAGATTTCTATGATAATACACATACGCATACTCACACGAACTGATCAGGACACATGACAGCCGGTGGCTGGCCGTGCACATGGCTATGCGCAGGGCGCCCTGCACCCGAGCCAATCTCGCAGACACAAACAGGCTTTCGGATTCTGTCCAAATTCTTTTGCGGGGACCGGGGACGGCTGGGCACGACGACAGGCGAACCGCATCTTTGTCCTTTGGCGGGAACCGGCAGGAACGGCTTCGCTCCCTATCGTCCCTCTCTCTTTCTCTTTTTCTATCTAAATTCTTTTTCTTTTTTTCTTTCTTAGTACTACTACAGTTCTGCTGTTTTGGAAGCTAGTGTGCTTAGTACTTTCTTTTGAAAACAGCCTTCTGCTGTTTTGGAAGCTAGTGTACTAGCACTTTCTTTTGCAAACAACCTTCGTTCGTGCAGATAATGGTCCATGGATGATTTCATTAGTACGCAGTCACGCAGACCACGAGACTAAAGTAGGAGTGGGTGCGCCAGGCCTGGTCCGTCCGTACTCCGGAGCATCTCTTTGTCCGTCCGGTGCTGCGGGTCTTCCCCTCAAAAACTCGTGATGCTGTGAGCGGACACACATTTGTGGCCGCTCTTGGCGTGTCTATCTATGTATACTTTCGGGTGCATCAAGCTGTCCTGGGAACCTTCCTCCACGAACCATGAATCCAAAGGGCCGCATCCTGCATATACATATTGTGGGCAGATTTGAGCAAATTTCACACACCCGCATTTCAGATTTGAGTCATTCTGGAGGCGCTTTCACTCCGTCGAGATTCGATTGCGGGACGGCTGGCCACCAGCCCACCGGGGCGTGCGATCCCCAACTTTTCGCCTAGCTTTCAAAAAAAAAAACTTTTCGCCTTAGCGGGAGGGAACAGCTAGCGAGGACCAGCGCGAGTTCGACCAGCAGCCGTCACCTCATCAGGGCCTCCTGTGAGGCTCTGATCCTCTCTTTTCTTTTCCTTTTTCCCTCTGAATCCTTCCTCTTTTTTTTTCTTTCTTTTTGACTACCCTTTTGTTTCTTTCCCAATTATTTACCACGCTCGCTGCCTGATTTGCACGCGCTAGGCCTGACCGGTGTGTCCCCACATGCAAGCAACGGAACACCGGGCACTGCTGCGTGCGGCCGCCAGTGCATGCAAACGCGGCTTATGGGCGTGTTTGGTTTTCGTCTGAGGTGAACCCAGCTAGCATACGACAGCCAGGCTGTGCTCGTTCAGGCTATGTACATGCAAGATGGAGGTGATTGGTTGATTGCTGCTATCGATCTTGATCTATATGAGAAGACGATTGGATGCCTGGACAGGCAAGCGAACGCTGCAAAAAACTGAAGGCCAAGTGTGTGACGAGCACCGCGCGAGCCAGGCTCGTCAGAAACGGAGTCCGATTTCGTTTCCGTGGAGCCAGGCTCCGCCTCGGTCGGTGCATACGCGGGGACAGGCTCTGTCACTTGTCCAGGCAACCGAACAGGGCTACCCTGCATGCAGCCAGCCAGGCCGAGGCCCCATACAGGAAACCAATCGCACCCTATATGACCCGTCCTTCTTTGGCCATATCTGAGCTAGAAGTAATGTTTAAAAACTGGTCAAAGTGGAGACTGAAAATACGAAGAGTCGCTCAAAGCAGCGGCCAAGTGGTTGTTGCGACTTGCAGACTTTTTTTTTTTTCTTTTTTTCGTTTGAAGTTGTTGCGACTAGCGAGCGGAAGGAAGAGAAAGGCTTCGCCCTTCGCGTGGAAGTGGAAGCGCGACTGCCTCCTTGGCCATATTCGTTCGTGTCTGGGGGACCACTGTTGAGTTCAGGGGGCAGCGGGGCACCCCTGTCCGCTCCGCTGCTCAACTGAAAAGCAAAAAAAGAAAAATTCTACCCGTGCAGTGATGGTCCATGGATTGGCCAGCTCACGAGAGCAAAGCGCGCCAGCCCTCCGGGGGCGGAGCTTCGAATTGCTGCCGGTTTTCAGCGAACTTGCCATTTTTTTTTAACAAATCGATTGACACTGATATGTCAAATTTGTTGTGCTACTAAAACACAAGATGACAACACACGTTCAAACGGACTCTGAACTGTACGTGCAGCTCCAACTTCACGGTGATTAGTTGGCTGCGAACACGTGACCAACAAGTAGTGCACAAGCCATGATTTGGAAAGCCACTACGGATCAAATCTTTACTACTCCGTACAAAAGAAAGGCAGCTTTGTTTTTCGAAAAAAAAGCAAGTTTCCAAAAGCTGCCGTAGTACTAATTGTGTGTGTTTTTTTTCTTTTTCTTTCTTTGACAAACAGGCTGCCCACAGTAGCAACAGACAACAATGGAAGGTTGTCAGGTGGGTGGCTGGCTGGCTGCTCAGCACGTGAGTACTAGTACTTGGAGCGGAACCAGCCAGTGATACATATTCCGTGTTGGATTTTGAACCGTCCGATCAAAGTTTGATGGGTCAGATCTTGTGCCATAATACCACGAGCCCATAGGTTTTGGATGCTAATTTCAGCCTGTCTGTGTGGCAGCCAGCTAGGACTAGACAGGAGGACACATGCTTGACAGAAGAGTGCAAAACAAAAAGGGAGGCGAGCAGCGAGCTGGAGCCGAGCGGCGCCTGGATTGGCCCGCACGCTGGCCGAACCATCGAGACAAAGCTCATCTCATGTTCATGGTCATGAGAGTAGTACAGACTACAGAGCAGGCAGCGTGGTGCTGTTGCTTGCACGTCGTGCTGTGCTGCCTAAAGGAAAAGTCTGCTCTTACTGTAGACTAGTGCTAGGCTGTGGCCTGTCAGGCGCTACCGCGCTAGTACTGTACCAGAACCCAACGCAAAAGCCAGACGCAGCGGGACTTGGCGGCCTGTGCGCCTGCCGGGGCTTGGTGCGACAGTGAGCAACTGACGCGTGGGCCCGGCGATACCGTAGACCCGCATGCAGTGATTGAGTGCTATCTGGTCCACCCCGTTCCGCAACGGCGAAGAAGGACGATGAGACAGCACCCCCAGCCTATAAATACTAGCTACCTCTTGTCCAGTCAATCAAACGTTCCACCCGTCCAGTCCAATCACAGCAGCTGCAGCAGCCTACTTCGAGTAGTAGCAGTAGGAGTAGGTCCTTGCGATGGAACCCGTGTCCGCGCTCCCAGCTACTGCGCCTGTTCTCCAGGTCGTGCCCGCGCCACCGGCTGCTGCGCCCCTAGCACCACCGCTCGCTGGGCCAGAACTGGAGGCTCAGCAGCGTTTGGAGCGCATCGGTCAGGAGTCTCCGCTGTCGTTTTTTCTCTACTGTTCTTCTGTTTGCCCTACTCAATCTAGTACTAACTTGTTTGTCTCTCTTTTCTTAATCGCAGAGCGTGAGATTTTTGAGTACAAAAGTGCCAGGATCCAGGGTGTGGTACATGTACCGTTGATCGTCCTGACGGTTCTGTATCCTAGTCTCTTTGGATCTATGATGGCTGTTCGTCTTGCGCGCATGAACCTCTTGGTTCCTACGCCGCATCTGAACGCCGAGCCTGTTGCAGCTGTCGAGCTCGGGGGTGGGCAAAACCTGTGGAGGACAGATGGACTGGTGGATGTGCTGATCACGTACCTGGGCTTCTCCGCCATCACTTGGGTACATGTCTGTCTGACCTCCTACCTGGCCTTTAAGGCCCCTGGGGATGCACCGTACATGGCGAGGGGCCTCTCCTGGATCATTCCCATGGGATTCTGGCTGTGCACGTCGACCTTCCTCGTGAACTATGTGAGAGCCACGAGGTAAACTTATTATTAACACAGTATATGTGTCTTCTATTTCTTGAATCTTATGTCATACTTGACACAGCTAAACCCTTTGTGTTACAGGTACGGGCCATGCACAGCCGAGTGGGTCGCCGTCGCCGTCGCATCATTCCTGACGCTCATCTGCACCCTCTATGAGATCAGGGTGAGGCTAGGAGGAGTACTACTTGGTGCACAGTATTTTTGTTCGGTTTTTGATTTGCATGCTTTTCTCTGATAAAATTGACTTGCGTTGAAATTATAGTTCCCGCTGATGACCAACAAGGTGGTCAAGAACGTGGAAGGACCAGGAGCACCCGCCCGAGTCGTGGCAGGAGGGAACTGAGCTCTGTCCGCACGATCGCACCGCCTCATCTGCACATCTTCGGTGGGTGCTGGCATACTGCTGTATGGATCGATGTCTATCTTTTCCTGTATCAGTCTCTTAGTTTTATCATGAGTCAATCATGTTATGGTCAGTATCTAGGATCGTATTATGGTCAGAACGAAGGATGTAGTAGCAGTAGTAGTAGTATCACGAGTCAGGTTATGGTATGAGTGTCCAGTATCGTGTCGTCTAGAAGTCAGGCAATCATGTCGAGTAATATTATGGTATGAGTGTCCAGTATGGTGCTATCGTCTACAAGTCAGGCAATCATGTTAGTGTAAGCCTTGTCTAGTGTCATGGAAGTATCATGTACTACTGCTACTGTCTTTTGAAGGATGTACTAGCGGTAGAAATTAAGAAGTTTTAAGTTTCCTCATATTCTGTCTGTCATGCTATCAATATCAAGGCTTAATGACGTCGTTTCCGTTAAACCTATATTATTTGTTCGCGCGCGCGGCGTTGCTAGTAATTCTAATTATCCTCATGCTTCGACGACTGCGTGGGTGAGGCCATCCGGATATCCTCCGGCGGCCGAGCAGCAGTGCCACCTTGGTCTCCAACACCTAGACTTGAGCAGCCAGCGCGCCGTCGTGCCCACCTCGGCAGCGCTACAGATGTACCACCAGCCTCGCCAGAGCTAATGAACGCGACGGCGCCGGCGAGGACGTGGTTGAGGCTGAGAGATTGCCGGTCGACACACATACTCGTTCTCTTCCTTGGCTTTGTACTCGTTCCCAGCCTGAGAGCTTTGGTCCTTTGCCTTGGCCTCGTTGCCTTGTTGGTGGTCTGGTTCTCGCCCGCAGGACAGGCCGTGATAGCGGAGTGGACGCGGTGTCGTCCCGTTCACGCTGCAGTGCGGCGCGATGGCGCGGCGAGTCCACTCGAAATCTCACCAACGGCGACCCGATCAAAGGGGGACGGAAACGGCAGCCATCTCACCGGAGAGAGGAAACGGTCGCTGTTCGAGCTCGGCAAGGCTTCAAAGATGGACGGGACACGCGGCGCCAAGTGGTGAGCTCACACTCGCCCAGGGAGTCGAGCAAAGAGAGGGAGGCAGATTTGCAATCCGAAACCGAGAACAGCCTTGGCTCGTTAGAGAAGAAGATCCATTCTCGGCGGCTACTCACGTTCTCGCCCGCAGCAGCGGCGAGCCGGCGACGTGGTAGAGGAAGCGGCTCCGATGATTCATCAGACACGAGGATTGGCGGCCATGAAGTAGCCCAGATGCGGCCCAATGATAGGAGCGCCAGGAGCAGCCGCCGTAGGCCCCACACATTCCATACCATACGAGTGACCGCCCTCCGGCAAGGATCCAGGCGGGGCCGGCCGCACGGGACTCGCTTTGCGGACGGCTCCAGTGAATTTTTTTTTTTCCTCCGGCAGTGCTCGTCTCCGGAGCTCGTGATGCTGCATTCAAAGTTCAGACTTCGATATTCGTCTTACTACATTCGTGTTAGGCTTAGCCATGAGAATCACCGCATGATTTTCGCACCCAAGCCTGTCTTTTCTGTCTCACATTTTATCCAAATCCATAAGAATGTCGATGCCAACCGGACGCATGTTGCTGCTGCAGTGCTGCTGCTAGCTACATCAATCACGTCTCAAGTCAAACTACGACGGCAGGCTGCAAGCTGGGTCTCCCACCGTTAATTCTGGCGGACTACGCTGTGTTCACCACCCAGCTGAACACCACTACAGCCTCGTCGACGCCGTGTTCGCCGCGGTCAGCAAGCTCGGGAACAACAATGGCGTGCGCGTCGTGGGATCCGATCGAGACGGGGTGGCCGGCCCAGAGTGACGATAAAACGAGGCCGTGGAACGGCAACCTCGCGCGCCGGCCGCGTGCTCTCCGACCGGCAAGGCATATTGCCACACGCGGCTGCAATTAAGGTGGTGTTTGGCGCACCGGGGCAAAAGCAAAAGAGCAAAAAAAATAGCCCGCCGGTGCAAAAATTTTAGCCCCCCCCGGCCCCCCGCCCCGCCCCGGCCCGCCCGGGGGGGGGGGGGGGGGGGCCGCCGGACGAGCGACCCGCCCCCCACCACCGCCCCGCGAGACGACGGGCGGAACGAGCCGACGCCGCCGGACGGAGCGCAGACGCCGCCCCCCCCCCCCCCCCCCCCCCCGCGTCCCGTCCCGGGGGCGCCGCCGGACGGAGGCCCCCCCCCCCAACCCCCCCCACCCCCCGGCCGGAAGCGAGACGTCGGCTCGCCCCGGCCGCCGTCTCGCTTCCGGCCGCTGGTTCGGGGCGTCGGCTCCCTCCGCGGGCCGCGGGGGGGGGGGGGCGGGCGTCGGCGCGGTGGCGGGGCGGGACGTCGGCTCCCTCCTCCGACCGCGGGTGGGAGGTCGGGGCGGCGCCGGCGCTCGGCCGCCGACCGGGGGGGGGGGTTGGGTCGGGGCGGCGCTGGCGCTCGGCCGCCGACCGGGGGGGGGAGGGGGGGCGGGGGGCGGGGGCCGTGTCGAGGTCTCGCCGGCGCTCGGACGCGGGGGCCCGGGGGGGGGGGGGGGGAGTGGATAAAGGAGTTGCTGTGGTGTTTGTACAAAAGTGACAACGACTCAACGAGCAGAGGCCGGCGACGAGACCTCGACGTTCTGAGGCGTCGTCGGAGCACCCACTGCTCAACCGCTGCCGCTGCCGATCGAGCTCGATCGAGGCCCTCTGCCTAGTCGCGGTCGGTAATTAACCGATTCAGATCCGGACAAGACGTCCCTAGCGAATTGAATCTTGCATTCGGATTCGGCACCAAAACCGAGTCGATCGATGCTCATCAACGACCTCCTTCCTACGTAATAAAAACAGATGCAGACCGCACAGTTTTCCCATTGTCAAACATCGTCGACCTCGGCCAACAATTTCGATGGAGCAGCTACCTCAATCTACAGGCGATAGCCAAAACGCGCGCGCAGAACACGTCGTAGCAATCCAACTCCAACCGATGCAGGTCGCCGACGAGAAGTCCCTGTGTCATCCCGTGGACGACGACGGCAGCCCAGCAGACTGCCACGTCATAGACATCGAGCCTGATGAACCCGTAAAGATCGCCGAGAGCAATGACGACGACAAGCAGCCAGCATCAGACTGTCACGTCGTCGTGAACCTGGAACACATTGACAAAAAAGAAGAAGATGACGATGCCAACTGTTGCGTAGTCTGCACAGACCCCTTGGAGTGGGTGGCGATCGGACGTTGCGGCCACCGTTTGATGTGCCCAAAGTGTATGGCGCGCACCCGTTTCTTCTACGAAGACGAGCGTTGCTGCTACTGTAGGACCTATTGCTTCAGAGTCGTGGTGACCAAGCTGGACGCTGATCCTGCTGCTATCATGTCCAAATTGCCGCTTTTCGGGTTCTGGTTCTGGGAGGGGCGGGTAGGCAAGTACTGGTATCACAGACACACGACAGCCTTCTTCGAGGATGAAAAGGAGTACGAGGCAGTAAAGGACGCATGCAAAGGAATACTAACACCGTGCTATCGGCCCTTGGTAAGTGTATCCAGTGTTAAATTCGTTCTCTATCATATACTAAATAATGTTTTTAGAAGTGTTTCTCTCATGCCTAGGTTTCTTTCTTCTTTTTTATTTTGGCATTTGCTTTTATTCGTTTATCGTATGATAACGCACTTCTTGCTCATATATTTCAATCCTTTTATATTGCAGGTCATTTTCATAGCGTACCTTATATATTGTATCGTGAGTGGAGCAATGATCGCATATACAGTTGCGAATAAGTCGAGCATAGCGAATAAGATGAACAACACGTCAGCACAAGCATTAGCCTATGCGGTGGGTGTATCCATTGCGGCCTTCCTAGCTACCATCTTATGGACTGTAGTCTGTAAATGCACGGCTGATCCTCTCCATGAAGAATATCTTATTCGTACAGGGAATCGTCTATAAACCTCCCCATTATCTTTGTACCCCTTTTTTTTGAAGGATCTTTGTGCGCCATTTATTTGTAGGAATCTTAATCGGTACTAATACATCCAATTTGGAGAGTGCCAATTTCAGAATTCAATTTTCTTAATTTCTTCTTTTGTAGTATGATTTGTAATGAAATATTATTATTATGCATATTTTTAGAGTTCCATTCCAGAGGGCGAGAAGTTACTATATATGCATATATACTTTTAGGTAATATTGAGTGCATATCAGGTGCTCGTGTTTGAGCTCCGTGGCCCGTTGACAAGGATCTTCCACTGCGATCTTACCACTTCACCAGTAGACCTGACAGCCCAGCCGTGTGGGCCGGGGATATTTTCGACACTCTTGGGTTGGATTGTATCGCATTCCAATTTCTTGTAGCCCGCATAGCGTGTCAATCTCCGGAGAGCATCACCACGAAGTACTATACGCACCGTTCCCCAGTCCGACATGGTGCCATGCATCTGAGAACGACCGCAACCATGCATCGGAGTCCATCGAAATGGTCGTTTGCATCGGCTTGTCATGGTTGAACATGATGACTGCTGCTTTTGAAATGTTGTGAATAGCACTAGCTGTGCCGATACATTCTGGTGCAGCAATGGATGTATTTAGTAATATTTACTCTCTCTATTTTTAAATTATTATTCTCGTTGATTTTAATTATTAATTTTGACTATTCATCTTATTTAAAAAATATATAAATATAAAATATTTTTTATGATTTAATATATTGTTAAAGATTTTTGAGACACAACTTTTAACTTTACATATTTGAATATTTTTTGAAAAATAATATGAATGGTTAAAACTATTGATTATAGTCAACGGTTGTTGAGGGTTACTACCAAGGGTAGTTAACCCTAATGACCCTCGACCTTAACGACACGATCAAGATATAAATAAACCTCGCCTAAACCAGTCCCCGTACTGTACGGACGCACTGCGGAAAGAATCGACTGACAATCTCCGCCTCGCCCGACCCCCTCAAGGGGGGTCGGAGCCGATTGACGGTCTCCGCCTCGCCCGACCCCCGCAAAGGGGGGTCGGATCTTGCAAGCTCAGACGGGGCGCTCGACCCCGCCTCCCTGGGGTCGGACGAACGCGCCTCCGCCTCGCCCGACCCCTGGGTCGGGCGAATCACCTACTGCTCCACGAACTAGGAGGGCGACGACGGTTGGGGAGTAAATACCTGACACTCCACGACCACTGACAGGCAGGGTAGCTCGCCAACTCGGGCAAGTGGGCGTTAAATGCACACGACGTGCACCGCCCACGGCATGGGCGCCGCTCCAACAGCCCCCTGTCAGTGACTCATCGCCCTGTACAACAAGACGTCCCGAGCGACGGCCACACTTACGGCATCATCAAACCGGCTCCTACAGTGGCGTCTTCTCCATACGGATGGAACTCCACCGGATGACAGCACAGGCCATTCCGACAAACAGGAACAAGTTCGGCCAAACCAAGGACGACGCCCCATCACGGCCCGGCCTAACTGGAGTACGGCTGCCGTCAGCTTCAAGGAAGCAGCCCCCCCTCTAGCCGTCGTATAAATGGGGGGGGGCCAAGATCGACATAGGCTGCAAGCCGAACCGAGTCCAGAGAAGCCTCCACGACCCACGAGCTCTCTACACGCAAACAATACTCGTTTCTTCAGAGGCAGGAAGCACTCTCTCTTCCTCCTCCGTTTGTAACCCCCCAGTGTAATCTCAGTCGCAAATAACACGAGCAGCCATCAAAACTGGACGTAGGATATTCGGCCCGAACCAGTATAAATCCTTGTGTTCATTTGCGAAACCATCCGAGCCCAAAACGCGCTTCCCCTAAAACAAATCACTAGTTGGTGATATCGAACACCGACAGTTGGCGCGCCAGGTAGGGGATTAGCGCGTTTTCGACGATCATCCCACTGGTTCGGATGGCCAACCACGTAAGCGGATGGGCTTCTGACGCACTCGTGCGTTTCGGAAGTCTTAGTTTCGTCGCCCAGGAGGATGGCTTGGCGCTGATGGCTGTCTCAGCCCCGCCAATCCACTCCTCTGACCCACACCATTCGTCACCTACTCTGGTGGGTGACGCGATTGATGAGACCACAACTCATCGCACGGTCCAGTACCGTGACCCGGAGCCCACAAACATCGAGTTTGTCGGGATGGCCGGGTACGCGTCGGAATCCTTTTTCGACCTCCTCGATGAGGCAAACAGAGGTTCCGATCCAGAACACAGCGAGGGGAGCCACAATCCCTCACGCGAATGCCTCATGGCTCACACCGAGGACCCTCTCGGTACACGAGATACTCTCCCTCTCACCCAGCTGCCGCCAGTCTCTGGAACTCCTCCCCGCGACGTACAGCCTGACCAGCTAGAGGCGCGTCGGGAGGAAATCCGCGAGGCCAAACGACAGCTGGAACTGGAGGAGGCGGAGGTCGAACGAGAGCTCGCTCGCGCCGAGCCCGGTGGACGTGCCCGCTCCATGGCGCGCGACGTACGACAGCGCATCATGGAGGAGGGCGACGATCCCCCGCATTTCGCGCGGGCGAGCCAAAACCTCGCTGCGGCAGCGGCGTTGCTTCGGGAGCTCCCTGAACCCATCACTCCCGAAGCCCGGCGCACTCAGCGCGAAGTCGAGGTGCTGCTGCAACGAGCAGCGGCGCAACAAGCGGAGAGCTCGCGATCGCGAGCATGTAAGCCGCATACCCCGAATGCGTCTGTACAGCAGACGCGCCCAGGGACGGACGAGGCCTCAAAAGCCTTCGTCCATGGACGTCTCGGTACTAACCGTGATGCCCGTGCTACCCTGGAGGCGCGACGGCGACAGCCGAAACGCGCTCCCGAGGGGGGCCGTGGACGTCATCCGCGCCGAGGGGGGCGCTACGACGATAACGAGGACAGGAGCCAGAGTCCTGACGCTCCAGGTCCTCGCGTCTTCAGCTCCCACATACGAAGCGCTCCCTTTCCACAGCGTTTTCGGCCGCCCACCAACGTGCCGAAGTACGCCGGGAAGACGAACCCGAGCCTCTGGCTCGAAGACTACCGGCTCGCCTGCCGAGCCGGAGGAGCGGACGACGATCGCTTCATCATCCGCAATCTGCCGCTCTACCTGGCCGATTCGGCCAGAACATGGCTCGAGCACCTCCCCGCTGATCGGATCGCGAGTTGGTCCGACCTAAGGGAAATCTTCGTAGGAAACTTCCAAGGAACCTACGCGCGCCCGGGCAACCCCTGGGATTTGAAGAACTGTCGACAGAAACCGGGGGAAACCCTCCGGGAGTACGTCCGACGATTCTCCCGGCAGTGCAACGAGCTGCCGGACGTCGGCGATGCCGACGTCATCGGGGCGTTCCTGTCTGGGACTACTTGCCGCACCCTAGTCCACAAGCTAGGGCGCAAGAGTCCTCGAACGGCCAAGGAACTCCTGGATATCGCGACCAGCCACGCTTCCGGCGAGGAAGCCGTGGGCGCGATCTTCAACCGCCCCGATGCAAAAGGGAAACAGGGGGACAACGCCGGCGAAGGCCCCTCCAATCGCTCCCGCAAGAAGAAGAAGAACCGGCAACAACCATCCGAAGGGCAGATGGTTGCGGCCGCCGAACGCAAGGGCGCCAAGGCGCCAGCAGGGGAGACATCGGACCACTTCGAGAAGAAGTGGAACGGCCCATGCCCCAACCACGAGTACCCCGTCAAACACCTCTACAAGGACTGCTCACTCTTGAAGCGGTTCTTGAACCACGGGCCACCGAAGGGCAAGCCGAAAGGCAAGCCTCGACAAGCCCCCGAGGGAGCAGAGGGCGAAGGCGACGCCAGCGAAGGTAACGACGGTTTTCCTGAACCCGATGGTTGCCTTATGATCTTCGCAGGACCAGAGGCGCAAGGAGGGAAGCGCCGTGCGAAGGTCGAGCGTCGCGAGGTCTTCGCGGCCGAGCCCGCGACACCAGCCTTCCTCCGATGGTCGGAGGCCCCGATCACATTCGATCGATCCGACCATCCCAGCCACGTCCCCCGACCGGGTCGATACCCACTGGTAGTCGACCCCATCATCGGCAAGAAGCGTCTCACCAAAGTCCTCATGGATGGAGGCAGCGGCCTCAATATCCTCTACGCCGAGACGCTCGACGCCATGGGCGTCGATCGGTCACTCATCCGACCGACTGGAGCCCCGTTCCATGGCGTCGTCCCGGGGAAGCAGGCCGTCCCGCTCGGGCAGATCGACCTGCCCGTCACCTTCGGGACACCGACCAACTTCAGAACGGAGACCCTCACGTTCTAAGTAGTCGGATTCCACGGGTCGTACCACGCCATCTTGGGGAGGCCGTGTTACGCGAAGTTCATGGCTATCCCCAACTACACCTACCTGAAGCTCAAGATGCCTGGGCCGAAGGGGGTCATCACAGTGGGCGCTTCCTTTCAGCGCGCCTACCAATGCGAGACGGAGAGCGGCGAGCTCGCCTCCGCCACCATTGCGTCCTCGGAGGAGCTTGCCGTCATTCGGTAGCAGATCACCGAAGACGCCCCCGACTCCAACCGCAGCGCCGGATCCTTTGAGCCCGCCGAGGGTACCAAGGAAATCCGGCTCGACCCCGACAACGCCCCCGAGAAGGTGGCCAAGATCGGGACGTCCCTCTCCGCCAAATAGGAAAGCGTGCTCGTCGACTTCCTCCGCGCGAACATCGACATCTTTGCATGGAAGCCCTCGGACATGCCGGGCATTCCGAGGGAAGTCGCCGAGCACTCCTTGCACATCAAGCCGGACTCCCGCCCGGTAAAGCAACGCCTGCGGCGCTTCGACGAGGAGAAGCGCAGAGCCATCGGAGAGGAGGTAGCCAAACTGTTGGCGGCCGGTTTCATCAAGGAAGTGTACCACCCCGAATGGTTAGCCAATCCCGTCCTTGTACGAAAAAAGAATGGGAAATGGAGAATGTGTGTTGACTATACTAGTCTCAACAAAGCGTGCCCGAAGGATCCTTTTCCTTTGCCACGCATAGACCAGATAGTCGATTCCACCTCAGGGTGTGAAGCTCTATGCTTCCTTGATGCGTATTCTGGATACCATCAGATCCGTATGAAGGAATCCGATCAAATCGCGACATCCTTCATCACTCCGTTCGGGTCGTACTGCTACGTCACGATGCCGTTCGGACTCAAAAATGCAGGCGCAACCTACCAGCGCTGCATGATCAGATGCTTCGATGAACTCATCGGAGACGTCGTTGAAGCATACGTTGACGACATCGTCGTCAAATCCAAGAAGACCGACCAGCTCGTCACCGACCTGGAGCGGACCTTCACTAAACTCCGAGCAAACGACATCAAACTTAACCCCGAAAAGTGTGTCTTCGGGGTTCCGAGGGGGATGTTGCTCGGATTCATCGTCTCCGAGCGAGGCATCGAAGCCAACCCGGAGAAAATCGAGGCCATCAACCGAATGGGCCCGATCCAAAACTTGAAGGGAGTACAGCGCGTGACCGGATGCTTAGCGGCTCTGAGTCGCTTCATCTCGCGTCTCGGAGAACGCGTGCACCCCCTCTACCAGCTCCTGAAGAAATCCGAGCGGTTTCAATGGACGCCCGAGGCACAGGACGCACTCGACAGGATAAAAGTCATCCTGTCGAAACCCCCAGTCCTGGTACCTCCGACCCCGAAGGAGCCTCTCCTCCTCTACGTCGCCGCGACGACCCAGGTGGTCAGCGTCGCCCTCGTCGTAGAGCGGACAGAAGAAGGCCACGTCCTCAAGGTCCAACGACCGGTCTACTACGTGAGCGAAGTCTTGTCGGAGACGAAGACGCGGTATCTCCAAATCTTGAAGATCCTTTATGGCGTCGTCCTTGCTAAAAGGAAGCTCCGACACTACTTCGAGTCTCACCCGGTGACCGTCGTCAGCTCCTACCCACTGCGCGAAGTCGTCGAGAATCGCGACGCAACAGGCAAGGCCGCGAAATGGGCTCTTGAGCTGATGGGCGAGGGCATCACATACGCCCCCCGAACGGCGATCAAGTCGCAGTCCTTGGCGGACTTCATAGCGGAATGGACAGAAGTACAATTACCCACGGCGCCTGTCGACCAGGAGTATTGGGTAATGTACTTCGATGGTTCGCTGATGCGAAAAGGAGCAGGGGTCGGACTCGTCTTCATCTCCCCTCTGGGGGTGCGCATGAAGTACGCAATCCGCCTCTCCTTCCCCGCGTCCAACAACGTAGCCGAGTACGAGGCGGTCGTCAACGGGCTCAAGTGTCACATCCCAAAAAGTTTGAATCTTTTATCCTTTTGATAATGAGCTCACTGATTCAATTATTTGAATTCGACCTTTTCCTGTTTTGAATTTGGGTCAGGGTTTCGAGTTTTCGTCGTTTTCGTAAAACCCTAATCGACTTTCAAGAAGCCTTTGTTTTCTTAGTAAAACTACCCCAATGTTTTTGCATAACAATTAACTACCCATTAAAATAGAATTTTGGAGATTTTATGAAAATTTTTGGTAAAGGTTTAAACCCCTTTAAAATTCCAACAAGTTTGAACATAATTGAAAATTCACAGATCTTTAGAAGCTGTTTCAGTGAACCTTCCTATAAGCAAAGTTGTTCCAAATAAATCACTTAGCACACACAAAAAGTTTCAAAAATTTTTGAGCTCGGGAGCTGGGGTTTTCTATTGTATCATGAGGGAGGGTAATTGAATTTATTGAAATCGACAATACACTTACCGTGAACAGTACCATCGCCCGACACTTTGCTGTAGCACTCCGTTTCTTTCATCGCATGTAAAAGAGGGAATTTAATCAAATTAAGCCAATTCGCAAAAGAAAAATGCAAAAAGATTAAATAAAACAAATAACAAAAGATTTGGGTAACTTGCAAAAAAAAAAAAAAGAATTTGAATTATCTCATTAGGTTCAAGAAACTATTTAAATACTTGCAAAAGAATTCTCGCGAATTTAAAAACTATTCAAACTTGAATTTGTTAGCTTAAAACCCTAAAAATTTGCTAGTCCAAATTTGTTGTAATTCTTGAAACCAAAGTTTCTGGACTCCTGTCAAAATTCTGAATTTTTGTGGGTTTTTCTGCAAAATATCACCACCAGTGGGACCCACTAGTCAGTGGACCCCACCAGGCAGCCGCCTCCTTCCCTTCTCTTCTCTCTCTGTTTTCTTTCCCGCGCGTGCACGCCAACCAGGGGCTCCCGACCGGGGGCAGGCCGCTCGCGCCACCTGCCGCGCGCTGCCTGCACCGCGCGCGTGCGTGGCGAGCGCGGGCGTGAGCACCCCGGCGCAAGGCGAGTCGACCGCCTCCTCTTTTACGCGCACTGTCTCTCTCTCCTTCCTTCTTCGTTCTCCCCGCCTTCTCTGTCTCCATCGCCGAGCCGCCGCGCCGCGTCGCCACACTCGAGCTCATCAAATCCCGGCCCTTCTTCCTCGTGAAATTGGTACCCCGCAGCCCCTTCTTCTCTCCCAAGCACCCCCGCACCGTCAATTGTCACCGAAGTTCACCGATTTTGTGCCGCCGTCGCCATTGTCTTCGGCCGAGGCAGCGTCTCCGGTGAGCACCGTCTTCCGGGTGAGGACCGACCTCATTTTTCCCTCCCCTAGCTTCGCCGTGCTGCGAGGAAGCTAACCGGCATGGTACATTCGCCGGGCGCGGGCCGTAGCGCCGCCGCGCCGTAGCCACTGCCGCGCGTGCGCCGCCGCTCGCCGCCGTCCCACTTCCGGAGCTCGCCGGCGATCTTGTGGTAGCCCATCGGGTTCCCCGCGCGACGCCCGTGCCACTAGAAGGCTCGCCGCCGGCCACCCTCGCCGGTATCGCCGGCGCACACCGCCGGCCGGGCTAGGGCAGCCACCCCATTAGGGTTTACTGTTCCATTGGTTTTAAATATTGATTTATAGCGGCTGGTAAATCAAGAATTCACAGAAAAATAATCCTAGCTCCAAAAATTATAAATCCAAATGTTTTGGGACCAGGGAAAATTGTAGTTTTTAATAAAAATATAAAATCTCATTGTGCAACATTAGCAATTTCTGGATTTATTTAATTAATCATAAAATGACCGAAACCCTAATTAATTAATTGTAACTATTCAAATGTTGGGAAAAATTTGTAGAACCCTAAGTTAACCCTGGCTACACATTTGTATTGCGATAGCATTGGTTAGAGTTATTTTAGGTACCCCCTTTTGCGAGCAATAATTCAGTTAGGTCAAATTCGCCTTCGACGAAACCCTAATTACTATTACCCTACCTTGTTAGCGACTTGTTCGATCAGCAGGAAGTGGTTATCTATTAATGACATCTTTGTAATTGCATCATGTAGACGCCGACGTGAACGAAGTAGCTGTCGAGGCGGACCCCGCTTTTTCTGAAGACACCACCGTCGCCGACCCAGAAGACTATCCACAAGGCAAGCTCCGGTGCACTACCGCTTTTAAAGTTTTTCTTTACAACAGTATATGTGATGTCATGTGATGTGCATTTAGGTCAATAGGAGTTGAATGAAACCCTAGATGCATATGTTTCCAGTAGTACCTACATGGAATATTGGTACAGGTAGCCCGATGTAGCTGCTATGCTTAGGATTCTTTTCGGTAGAAGTCGAGCAGATTGGACCCTGCTCGCGATATGACAGGAGTTGATTGAAACTTCCACCTTACTAGAGAAATATGGAGCAGGTTCAGGTTTAATGAAAAGAAATCGGGGTCAGACAGAGGGTGATAGGAAAGCAACAGACCGGGGTTCTGTGTGCGGTAGCTCTGTCTGATCCGTGGGGCACAGTTGGTTGAGTATTGAACGTACTGCTCACATGCTGGAACTATGGGAACCAGTAAACCTAGGTAGCCTAGAGAAGGCAAAGCTGAACCTACCTTACGGTGTCTGATTGGCGGCGGTCTGGGGTGGACAGTGTGTGAACTCCACAGGCACCGTCCGGGACGGGTGATCTGGTGGGACGCGGCACTGTTAAGGTAGCGTAAGAGGGAATTTGCTTTGCCAGATCTGGGGCGAACGGTTGCCACGTGCGGTCCGGGACGCGCACGTGTCGTGTGACCAGGTTAACCCTGCAGGTGTAAATCGTTTCGAACCGCTGACACTCTCAGTCTAGAGTCTACTCAAACTCTCTGTCGCATACGTTAAGAAGTGAACAGAAGAAAATGTTGACTATAGTTGTGATGCTTATGTTAATTATTGCTTGTCAACATGATTGTTTAGTTACAGGCCTACTAAAGTTTATTTTTCTCTAACTTAATTGAGCTAAAACTTGAAAGTAGGAACTACTTGGTAAGCGTGTCCTTTTTGCAATATCCTACCCAGGGTCAGCCGTGCATGTCTAGGTGTCGGCTGTAGACAGCCTGTTGACGGGTTAGTCTTGCTGAGCTTCTTAGAAGCTCACGCTTTGCGACTTGTGGCTTTCAGGAGGGTTCGATGCGACCGGTGGTGGAGGTGGCCAGTTCTGGGAGGAGTCGTCGCCGGGTTGGGGTAGTTTTCAGTGGGAGCCGCTCGAGTAGCCGCTGTTGTGTGTTGCTAGTAGCAGGGAGCCGTTGGGCATGGCCCTTGCTTTTGCTTAGAGTCAGAGTCGGAGTCTGTATCTCTATCTTTCGCTTCCGCTTGTAGACTTATCGTTTCCGCTATTTATAAAAACTGTTCCTGTGGAACCAAACTCTGTAATATCACTCATGTAAAACTTTACTCCTGTCTGTAATCCGTGCTTTTTAATGCCTGTGTTGTACCCTGTGAACGTTCGCTTCGACGAACGTCGCCCAGAATGGATCCCGGGAGGAGGATCTCCCCCGTTGCAGGGGCGGTCCGCCACATTTGCCGCCCGCAGCCAACCGCCGGCCGACCGCCCGGCCAATCCCCCGCGCGGCGCCTTCACTCCTCATCAATGAATCTTGCTAAAAGATTTCCCCCGTTTCCATCTCCCTTCCCCCTCTCCCCTCTCTCTCTCCCTCTCTCTGGTGCGCCATCACTTCCCCTCTGCCGCACGCCATCACCCACGGCAGAGCACCGCCTTCAGGCGCCAATTGCCGGCCGCCGCACCCCCTTCTCCAATCCGCGTGCACCACTACTCTCTACCTCCCTTGGCTCCTTCACTTCAAGTATAAAGCCAAGCACCAGCTCTCCACTCGCTCTTCTTCTTCCTCCTCTGCCCGAGTCAGTGCGCCGCCACACCATTGCCGCCCGAGCACCCCCACCGTCGACAGCTCGCCTCGGCCACTCCCTAGCCTCGCCACCATGCCAATCAAGTTCCCCATGACCCATTGAAACTCTCCGAACACCGAGCTCACCAGCCGTGCCCTAATTTCACCGGAACATCGCCGCACTGCTCCTCGACCGACAACAGCGCCGGCGGCCACCTCTTTCCAAATTCCGTCACCACGGTAGCTCGATTCTTCAATTCCTTCAACTGGCTTGTTCCTCTCACCATGGTACATCTATTTGATAAGCCATTGATCGCAGCTCATCGCCGGTGAGGAAGATTCTCCCACGCCGCCGTCGGTCTCCACTGAAAGTGCCGCCAGGGCTCACGTCGACCACCACCTTGCGCCTTTCCCCGTGGCCCTAATCTTCATCAAATCAGTTCCTTGAATCAAGGTGATGCTCCACGATTGCTCAATCCCCCTCCTAGCCCCCTCCTCCGGCGAATTTCCAATCGGAGCAGCCGCCACTGCCATTCCCCTGTTTCTGAGTACTGTTCCATTGAATTTCCTATTTTCCTTTTAATTAATCAGAAGATGCATAGTGTGTAGAAAATCATGGAGAAGTCTAAAAATGTCAAACCTAATTTCATTTTAATACTTGAATTATGTGTTAATTTTCTGTTAAAGCACTTTTTCATAAATGTCCATGGATTTTCTTTAATAATTCATTGTATTATTTCTGTTGTTGATTTTTAATTGAAGTTCCAGAAGGTTTCTAGGGCTGATTTTTGTCCCATAATTTTTTCTTGGCATGATGCATCTCCTGTATTTTTATCATAATTTTTCATGAACATTTGTGCATGCATGTCTCTGTGAATATCCCCAAAACCCTAGATTATTTGCCTTTATCTAAAGTACATTAGGCAAGTCACCCAATAGCCCAAGACCTTTAACAAAAACTTTATTTTGGATTCTCAGTAGTAGCTCTGTAAAGTTTCATGATTTTTGCATAAGTTTTAATACATGTTTCTGATTTTATAAGTTTGAAAAACAGAGCATTGTTAGATTTTTAGTAAATTCATATAAGCTCAACTTGACCCCAGACTAGAGCCAAAAGTCTTTGTTTAGAGTCTACTTTAAACTAAAAATGGTCCCATGCCTGTAACTTAACTTTGAATGTTTCCGGAAAAGTCGTTACGACTTTTACGGCACCGTTACGGTATTCCCGATGTCGTAAACAGGCCACGACAGTCGGAGGGCTCGTGTTCCTGTTAACGCGAGTCAAACCACTCAAACTTAGTCTCGTAGCGACCCAAGCCACTTAGTAAAGCCTGTACATGTGATGTGTTTTGGGATTTTTCCCGAAAACGACATTCGTGTGCCACCCGATATCGGAATCGGAAAACCCGGGAACCGGGAAATCCGTAACCGGTATCGGTAAAACTGTTTTGGCTATAACTTGAGCTGTAGAACTCCGAATGCCTTCATTCTTTTTGCATTGTGTTCGTAGACTCAGTAGCTACCTCTCTGCATCATATCGCATCATTTCGGCATCATGGCATGCATCTCATACCGTCGCGTTTTTACTTTATAGCTTACGATCCGCCAGAGAGTGACGCGGGTGCTACTGCGGGAGAAGCACCAGAGGTTGACCAAGCTGCTGAGGAAGTCAACACCACTGCTGTTGAAGGCAAGCACCTCATATTGCTACCCTAAGTAATTTACTTAATAATTAATATAAATGCTTACGTATAGGAATGCATAAAGTCGGGCTTAGTAGTAACATTGGGAAAACCTATTATTGATGCATGTACCCCTCCTTGGTATTGAATACGTCGCCTTGTCAACCTGGGTAGAGTGTCTTTGTTCGAGTCACGAAATGCTTAGCCATGCTTAGATAACACGGTAGAAGTCGAGTGGTAAGTCCCACTTGCACGTATAGGAACCACCTTGATTACTTATGGACTTGTGGCGAGTTCATATGTTGGTAAAAGTTGAAAAGTGTTAAAAGCTGAAATCTAGACGGTGGCATAGGAGTGCAGCAAGACATGGAGGTCTTGTGTGCCGTAGGCCCCGTCTGGGTTGACCTAGGAACCGGCCGTGTTATTCTTGGCCTGAGCACTTTCCGTTCATACCACATGTCCGATATAATGGTAAGACAAGCTGAGTATCTCACTGCGTACCAACGTTTGGCCGATGACTGCACGGTGTGTGGAACGAGGGAGTCATGGGTGCCTGCGAGGCCGTGACACTCGACGAGGGACTCACGTGTGCCTGCGAGGCCGTGGTACTCGGCACCGTGTGGATTTTTCAACCGTGTGGGCACGAGTGTGAAAAAGGTTGACCTGAGTATCCCCTTGTGTAACTTTAGCGGGTTACATGAGCCGTATGGTCCTCAGTCGTGTGGGTACAGTTGGACTCCCCTGCAGGGTGTAAAATCGGTTCGAATCCGCCGCGGTCTCGGTTATGATCAAAGCTCAGTGTCCTTTGGATAATATCGTAGAGTTGTCAGATAACATGATGGAAATTCGGATATTGTTGATAAAATTGGAATATGGTTATTGGTATCCATGGTTCGGATGGAACATGGATGTTGGCATATACATGGTTTATGGTTACATGATACTTGGGGATTGGGTTTATTAGATGTTCATGCCCGCAAGAGTCCTTTTTATGTTATGCTTATTCATATATGCTTAGTTCTGCTTTAAGCAATTGAGTCCCTTCCTATACCTTATTTACCTTGCTACAGCCTCATTGCATTATCCTTGGAGTCGGGAACTAATTCCCACCA
Source organism: Oropetium thomaeum (assembly GCA_001182835.1). NCBI lineage: Eukaryota > Viridiplantae > Streptophyta > Magnoliopsida > Poales > Poaceae > Oropetium > Oropetium thomaeum. Next base: position 122,524 of record LFJQ01000123.1, on the reverse strand, counting down.
CAGGGTAAGACTTGCGAGTACCTTCGTACTCAACGTTTGTTGTTTAAGTTTTTGCAGGTGAGGATGAGTTGGTCTTCGGCTACTTTGTCCCCGCCGATGCCGGCGAGGGCGTGGCGTAGTCAAGACTTTCGAGTGATCGTGATGTGCGATGTTCGTGGGCTGGGCATCGCGATCTTTTGCTGTTTTCTCATTGCAACCGCTGCGACTATCGTCTTCCTTAGAATCGCTTCCGCTCTTTGATTTCTTTTTAGTTTCAAGACTTATGATGAACCTTGGTATGTAAGAATATTTTAAATTAATGTTATTAATTAATGTGACCTTTGTGATGAATCACATGTGACGTTGCCGACATGCTTGGATCTTGGGCATTGCTTGAGAAGCATGTCGGGGGACTGCCGGGTTTATATTCTCTTTTATCGGGTTGAGTTCTCGCATACATTGCGTGGGCCGCGAGTCAACTTAGTAAACTTGAATATAAATTGGTCGGGTCTCTCACATCAAGATCGCCAACGAATTGGGAATCCGACGACTCGAAGTTCTGGGCGATTCCCAGCTCGTCGTTGGCCAGGTCATGAAGGAGTCTAGCTGCCACAACGAGACCATGGATGCCTACTGCAAGGAGATCCGCAAGTTGGAACATAAGTTCCACGGCCTCGAGCTCAGGCACATCCCAAGGCGACAAAACGAAGAAGCCGACTCCTTGGCCAAGATGGCGGCCGGGCGCGAACAGGTCCCGACCGGGGTCTTCGCCCACGAACAGAGCCAACCATCAATCCGACCCCGAGACACACCAGGGGTCGGCTCCGAGCCGCCCCAAGCACCAGGGGACGGATCGGCCACGACGCCTCCCGACCCCTGCGTCATGGAGATCGACGAGGCGCCCGCGCCTGGTACGAGCCCTCCAGACGACTGGAGGACGCCGTATCTCAACCGACTCCTCAAAGGAGAGCTCCCCGCCGACAAGACGGAGGCACGACGCATCGCGCGACGTGCCAAATCCTTCACAGTCAACGACGGAGAACTCTACAAAAGGAGCCTCACCAGAATCTTGCAACGCTGCATTCCCATCGAGCAAGGGAAGATGTTGCTGCGAGACATTCATGGAGGGGTCTGCGGCCATCACGCCGCACATAGGACCCTTGTCGGAAACGCGTTCCGACAGGGATTCTACTGGCCAACTGCCGTCAACGATGCTGCGCACATCGTCCGCACGTGCGAAGGATGTCAGTTCTACGCCCGGCAGACCCATCTGCCGGCACAAGCACCACAGTCCATCCCCATCACATGGCCGTTCGCGGTCTGGGGATTGGATCTGGTCGGACCGCTCAAGAAGGCACCCGGGGGCTACACCCACCTCTTGGTAGCTGTCGATAAGTTCACCAAGTGGGTCGAAGCCCGGCCAATCACGAGGATCCGACCAGAAGAGGCAGTCGAGTTCTTCCTCGACATAATCCACCGCTTCGGGGTCCCAAACTCCATCATCACAGATAATGGTACGCAGTTCACAGGGAAGCGCTTCCTTAAGTTCTGCGACGATTATCATATCCGAGTAGACTGGGCGGCCGTGGCTCACCCCCGAACGAACGGGTAGGTAGAGCGCGCCAATGGCCTGATCCTTCAAGGCCTGAAGCCACGTATCCACAACCGGCGGAAACAGTTCAGCGGGCGATGGGCAGCCGAGCTGCCCGCCGTGCTGTGGAGTTTGCGAACATCCCCGAGTCGGGCGACGGGGTTCACCCCCTTCTTCATGGTGTACGGCTCCGAAGCCGTATTACCAACCGACCTCGACTACGGAGCCCCGAGGATCAGAGCCTACGACGAAGAAGGCAACCAGACGTCCCTCGAAGACGCCATGGATCAGCTTGACGAAGCGCGCGACGTAGCGCTCCTACGATCAGCAAAATACCAGCAGGCGCTACGGCGTTACCACTCCCGCTACGTACGGGAAAGAGCGTTCAACGTCGGCGACCTCGTCCTTCGACGCGTTCAGAGCAGCAAGGACCGCCACAAGCTGTCGCCTCCATGGGAAGGGCCCTTCATCGTCTCAAGAATCCTCCGACCCGGCTCCTACAAGTTGCAGATGGCGGACGGACAAGAACTCGCCAACGCGTGGAACACCGAACAGCTACGTCGCTTCTATCCCTGAAACTCGTAGTAGTCTTATTGTTCCTCGCCACCGAGATAAGCGGCGCCCGACCCCCGTCACGCGGGAGTCGGACCCCGCTCGGGGGCTACACCTGTAAGGTGCGCATCGCGCGCGCACCTTAACCCTTAGGAAAACTTTTTTCCGTCTCATCTGCAACGTAGTACCTAGAACTAACGATAGTTCGACTTCGTGCCAACCGAGATAAGCGGCGCCCGACCCCCGTCACGCGGGAGTCGGACCCCGCTCGGGGGCTACACCCTCAGGGTGCGCGTACTGAACGCGCACTCCGAGCGCTCGTTAAAATTCCGCCGCTTTACTAAGCGGCGCCCGACCCCCGTCACGCGGGAGTCGGACCCCGCTCGGGGGCTACACCTGTAAGGTGCGCACCGCGCGCGCACCTGGACCCTCGCTAAAATTTTGCCATTTCGCTTGCAAAATTTCGAGGAGAAGGTGAACGAAACTTTACCCTCTTCAAGGGTCTCGACCCCTCGCCCTACGTTCGAATCTCAGAAGGGAAAGTCACGAGCGGAAGAAGATGCGAAGTCTAGCTGGCCGGACCGCGCAACGCCTACGACCCCCGAAGGTTACGGCAACGGCGCTCACCAGCTAGGCGGAGCATCGGAGCCACCCGTGGCCTAGGACTCCTGAGAATCGAAAACAAGGAAAAAAGGGGTCGGACACCCTCGCGACTCTGTGAAGCAATGTCTTCGTAGAAGCACTTAGAGACATCGTCAGAAGAGAACTATTTCATTCATTCTGATTTACAAAAGGGCCGGGCACTTTTGGCCTCAGCCGTCCTAAGTACAAAACTAAAACTACTCTAACTCCTATTCTGCCGGGGGGGGGGGAGGGGGCACGTCCTCTGCCTCTTCCGCCACCGTGCTTGCAGCTAGCACCCGCGCGAAGGGAGCCGCCTCCGCCTCGATGGCGTCCAGCTCGGCGTCGGTGTATCCGGCAGCAAAGCCCTCGCTCAGGTAGTCGAGGGCGATGTTGGCGTAGTGCGACCGGGCGACGGCGAACGCCCGGTGCACCCCCCGGTACACTCCATCCTCCGCCATGGCTCGCGCCCGGGTGACGAGCCGGGGAACTTGGGGAGCAAGCACGCTCGACCCAGCCTCCCCGACCACGCCAAGATCGACGAGAGCCGCACGAACGACGGCTTGGAGGGCCCCGTGCTCCTCGACCTCCCCCTTTAGCTCCTCCCGGAGCGAGGACAGCTCCTCCCGGGGCGACGACAGCTCCTTAGTGCTCGCCTCCAGCTTCTCGGTCAGAACTGCAAAACAAACAAACAGTCGGCCCACGACTAAGTCTAAAAGAGGGGGTAGAGTCAGAAACAGAACCTACCCGACGTGCCGGCACGAAGCCTCTTGAGCTCGACGTCGCTCTGGGCCACCTCCGCCGCCAAGGAGGCGGTCATCGCCTCGGCCTCGACCCGGGCCTTGGTCTCCTCCTCCAAAATGGCCGCCGCTGCCTCCAGCCGGCAAGCCTGCTGCACCGTCAAGGCCGTCAGGGCACCATGGCCCTGCCGCGCCTCCTCCCGCTCGGCGCGGAGTCGCTCTTCCATGGCCTTCTCCCGGGCGAGGGCGTCCGCCGCCGCTTTGCGCGCGGCAGCAAGCTCCTCCTGCTCGACGAGTCGGCCACGAATGAACGCCGCGACCGAGTCCAAGGCGGACAAGGCCCCCTCCGCGTCCCGCCGCGCGCTCCCGGAGCCTGGGGCGCCTTCGTCCACCGCCCTCACAGCCGGCCGGGTCGCCGGCACCGCCGCCGTCGTCAAGACAGCGGCGGCACTCGACGCCGCCGCCTCCTCCGCCGTCGGAGGCCCAAAAACGGGCGACTTCGGCCCAGGCGCTGGGGCCTCCACCTGCCTCTCCGCCGTCACCACCTCCGCCGACGGCGCCTCCGGAGGGACGCCCTCCACCGCATCCTTCGGCTGCGGCTTGGCAGCCACCGCCACCTCCGTCGACGGGCGCGGGGGCTCCGAGGCCCCGCCCTCGGCGCCAATTGAGGCGCGCCCGGGCCGCCGATCCACCAGGGCCTTCCGCGGCGCTATCGCCAGCGACCCTTCTCCCGCCGCGGGCCTGCAAAAAAGAGTGGATGCTTAATACAAGTGAAGGAAGGAGAAGGCTCTCACAAGCGCGGTTACCCTCGCACTGACGAAGTCCGGCGACGCTTCGGGGTCGACCCTCCTTGCTCCGCCGTCGGGCGCTTCTCGCCGACCCCCGGGCCGGCCGCCCCGACAGATGCCTGCCCAGAGGCCGACGGATCCGACCCCGTCGACTCGGGGCGAGAGCGAACGCCCGTTGAAGCAGGCGCCTCCTCTTCAGGGGTCGACTGCCCCACAGGGAACGAAGACGACGGAGGCGGTGCCACCGCCGAGCCGCGGGCCTCCGGCCCCCGAGGCTCCGACCCGTGGCGCCGTTGGTGGGCGTGCACCAACTCCTGCCTCGGGGCAGGGGGAGGGATCTCCACGACCTCCTTCTCTTCCTCCTCCTCCTCGTCGTCATCGTCGTCGTCCGACCCCTGCCTGCGCCAACCCCGGGCCAGCTTAGCCCGGAGCTTGAGCATCCGCTTGGCCTTCCGGGCGTCCTTCTTCCGCTTGTGCTCCTCGGCGGCCAAGCGGTTGGCCTCCCGGACGGCCGCGTCCTCGGGCAACGGGGGGCGAGAGGGTCGGACCACGGGCTCCTTCCTCTGTCACCAACCAAAAGAGAAAGGACAGAATCAGAGGGAGGGAGACAAGAGGTACGACGAGACAAGGGTCGCGCTTACCAAGAGGGAGCTTCCCTCCGCAGGGCGCATCGGCGGGTGGTCGTCCACCGGATCCTCGAGGTCCTCCGCCGCGAGGGACTCCCGGAGCCGCTGCCTCAGCTCCAGCTCGGAGATCGGCTCGGTCGACATCGCCGACCCGGAAAGATCCGAGCCGGGTACCATCTCCCAGAGCCGAAGCCGCCGCGCCATCAGCGGCAGCACGCGGCGGGCGTGGAACGCGGCGACAACCCCGGCGCCGCGCACCCTCCGGGCCCGCAGCTCCCACACGGCGTCGAGGACCTCGTCCATCAGCTTCTGCTCCTTGGCCGGCGGCCCCCACCTCCACAGCACGGGCGCCGCGTCGAATGTACGCCCGGTAAACACAGGGAGGGGCGCGGCAGCGTCGTTCTTGAGATAGAACCACTGCCCGTGCCAGCCCCTGTGAGAGCTCCGCAGCCGCAGGGGGATGTAGGAGCCAGAGCGATAGCTGCGGAGGTGGATGCTGGCACAGCCGATGGGGAGGTGGGGCCCCTCCTTCGTCTGGAGCGTGACGGAGAAGAAGTATCGCCACAAATCGAAGTGGGGGGCGATCCCCAGGTAGCCCTCGCACAGCGCCACAAAAATGGCGATGTGCAGCACCCCATTGGGGTTGAGGTGCTGCAGCTCGAGGCCATAGTAGTGGAGGAGCCCCCGCAAGAAGGAGTGCGCGGGAACTCCCAGCCCGCGCTCGTGGAAATGGGCAAAAGACACCACATAACCATCCGGCGGCGCGGGCACCTCCTCGCTGCCCGGGAGCAACCACTCCCTCGCCTCCGCCCGGGCAACGAGGAGGCCACGGCTGACCAGGCCCTCAAGGCGCGCCCTCCGAATATCGGATCTTAGCCAAGAGGCCATGGAGAATAAGCAAGGAGTGCGGGAAGACGCGAGGAAGAGGAAAGCGCAAGCGCGGAAGAATGGGAGGCGAAAGGAGACGAGATGGCGAGGAAGACGAAAGAGGACGCAAGTGACGGATGCGGCGAGCAGACGAGCGAGGTGCGTATTTATACCTTTCACCCGCCTGGCGCCCCTCTCACCGCCAACGGGTCCCGCCTGCTCGTCCCGCCCGAAGCGGGCGTCCCTTCGCCTCCCCAGCCTCCTCTCGTACCACTCGCTGCGACTGGGCCCGCGGAGCCACCTCACGCAGCGCGGGAAATATCCCGCCTTCGGGAAATCACTCCAAACCGCTGCGAGTGGGGCCCGCCTAGCCAGTCCACCCCGCGCGAAACGCGACTTCGTCGTTCCGACTTCCTTTCACCCCACTCGCTGCCTAACGGGTCCCACCGGACGCCACGAGCGACGCGGGAAGCTTCCCGCGCGCCTGGCCTCTTCTCTCTACCACTGCAAGCGGGACCCGCGATGCTGCCTCGTGCAGGACGATATCTGCTCCCGCCCGTGCAACGTTCGCCGCCAGCCGCTGCAGAAGGGACCCACGTAGCCGCCCGTCGGGCAGGGTCGAGCGCACGCGCGTTAATACTCATGACCCGCGGAGACGAACGTCTCTGCCGCACGTCCCGTCGCGGCAGGCGCCTCTGCTGCACCGCTGCCATGAAATAAATTCTGGCAGACAAAGGTTCGGGTTGAAAAATGCCCCGACAGCCCAAAGAGTTCGAAGGCTGGCCCCACGAACGGGTTCGACAGTCGCTCAGGGCGCAAATAGAGTGAGGGGTGGATGGAGATGGGCCCGCTAGCGGCCAACACCCCGGCGCGCGAGGGCCGAGGGCATTTCCATCCGCGTTCGAGTCCCTGTTCACGCCGACCCATGGGTATCCTATCGCAAGGAGGCAGCGAGCCCTCGGAGCCTAGCGAACGGCATCCGGGAACCAAATTGGGACGGTAACCAGGAATATTGAGGTCGACCACCAGCTGGTCCATCGGAGCACCCCCCGAAGGGAGCCTGGGCCTCACTCGAACTCTCCCGTTAGCAACTCGACGAGCGTCACGCTTCGGCCTCCGTGGTAAAGCGTGGCCCGGCTCGACCTCCTCGTCTGGCGGACAGACGCGCTGGAAGGACGAAAAAAGTCGAACCGTATCCACGATCGGACCACCGCAACGAGCGGGAGTCTCGGGAACGGAATCGCAAAAAGAGATCCATTACGGGATCGCAGAACACGTAGGCTCAACGGGGCGCAACGCGGACCTACCGTCAGGAGTTTACCGTTCCCGATATGAGTGACTCCAGCCTCCCTCTCATGAGGAGGTCTGGCCTCACTCGGGGGCTACTGTTGAGGGTTACTACCAAGGGTAGTTAACCCTAATGACCCTCGATCTTAACGACACGATCAAGATATAAATAAACCTCGCCTAAACCAGTCCCCGTACCGTACGGACGCACTGCGGAAAGAATCGACTGACAATCTCCGCCTCGCCCGACCCCCGCAAAGGGGGGTCGGATCTTGCACGCTCAGACGGGGCGCTCGACCCCGCCTCCCTGGGGTCGGACGAACGCGCCTCCGCCTCGCCCGACCCCTGGGTCGGGCGAATCACCTACTGCTCCACGAACTAGGAGGGCGACGACGGTTGGGGAGTAAATACCTGACACTCCACGACCACTGACAGGCAGGGTAGCTCGCCAACTCGGGCAAGTGGGCGTTAAATGCACACGACGTGCACCGCCCACGGCATGGGCGCCGCTCCAACAGCCCCCTGTCAGTGACTCATCGCCCTGTACAACAAGACGTCCCGAGCGACGGCCACACTTACGGCGTCATCAAACCGGCTCCTACAGTGGCGTCTTCTCCATACGGATGGAACTCCACCGGATGACAGCACAGGCCATTCCGACAAACAGGAACAAGTTCGGCCAAACCAAGGACGACGCCCCATCACGGCCCGGCCTAACTGGAGTACGGCTGCCGTCAGCTTCAAGGAAGCAGCCCCCCCTCTAGCCGTCGTATAAATGGGGGGGGGCCAAGATCGACATAGGCTCCAAGCCGAACCGAGTCCAGAGAAGCCTCCACGACCCACGAGCTCTCTACACGCAAACAATACTCGTTCCTTCAGAGGCAGGAAGCACTCTCTCTTCCTCCTCCGTTTGTAACCCCCCAGTGTAATGTCAGTCGCAAATAACACGAGCAGCCACCAAAACTGGACGTAGGGTATTCGGCCCGAACCAGTATAAATCCTTGTGTCCATTTGCGAAACCATCCGGGCCCAAAACGCGCTTCCCCTAAAACAAATCACTAGTTGGTGATATCGAACACCGACAACGGAGATAATAATTTAAAAACAGAATGAGTACCATATAGCAAACACATGGATATGGCACCGTCACATTTCCTTCGATCAGAAAGAAACATCAATTGTAAAAATTATTACTATATTAGATGAATTTTTTGTTAATATAACAGGTATTTTTTTCTGTTTTAATCAGTTTTTACACAAGTTGAGTTTTCCATCTAACTGCAACGGTCTGGGACCAAATCTGAAACAAACAAGAAAAAAAATCAGAGAGCATACCGACAGCTGCTGATCATGCGACCGTGGGGAGGCGGTTCCTCCCGGTTCCCGCCAAACGGCGTCCAAGCCATAATTCGTCAAAGATCTTTTGCTTCCAGCGCTACTGTACTCATTTGTTGGTATTTGCTGTTTGTCTGTCCTTCGCACGCAGAACCTGAGCCTGCTGGCTGTTGCAGTTTTTTTATAAAAAAGAAAAAGTAGAAAAAACTCTTATTAGACGTAGTGATAGGACTACTTGCAACAAAGTTATTTTGGAGTTATCTTTCTTTTTCTAAAGTTAAAAAAATACGACGTGTTTGCAGGTTGAACCCGATAATTTCGTTCGGATATTAGTTTTGTGCTTGAGCGGTTTCCAATGGGTTTTACGGTTTTGATTTTTGATCAAACCGCTGCCTGCCTACGATGATACACAATCGAGGCCCCCTCTGAGGCCGTGACTTGCAAAAACGAAAAAAAGCAAGGCGTGGTCTTTCGTCTCATTTTAACAAGCCGACGAAACGGCTAGTCCTTTGTTTTGCCTGTTTGCAAAAGAAACCGTTATTACGTATTGGTCTCTCTATCGAGCACTGCATTACTGTAGCATCTTCTTTTTTTTTTTAAGTATACCTAGGGAGTAGTACTAGCATCTTGCAAAAAACAGAGAGAGAGAGAGTACTACTACTAGCATCTTCTTTTCTTTTCACCATTAAAAACAACTTCTTTTCCATCATGTACTATGGAGATTGGAGACATCAATTTTTTTTTCCGTCCAACCGTTAAGATTGTACTACAAGATTAGAGAGAGGAGCGAGAGCACGGGTTTACTGGAGCAACGGTGCAGACGTACTGCTGGTGTAGGCTGCAGCGACCAAAGCTGGCCACAAGCATGGTGTTGCCGCAGCTAGGGGCAGTCAAAAGGGAGACTAGTAGGAGGCTGTAGCCAGCAGGGAGTAGGCGGGTGTTGCCGCGGTCACTTACTGGTAGTAGGCTGTCCCGTCCGTGGTCCAGGAATCCATGCGGAGGAGGTCAGCACAGCACGGCTGACTGTCTCGTCCATGGTCCAGGAAATGAGCTTCCAAACCATGGTGCATGTGCATGGTTCGGGCAGCGTGCGGTTGTGTCCGCTCCAACCCCACCCACGTTCTGCTCTTGATTTGTTGCAAGTCTCATTGAACCAAAATGTAAAACGCATCGGCAACTGAGACCAATATAAGGATTTTCCTGTTGTGCAGTATTACTAACATGACACACACTCTCTGTCAAAATAATAGAAAAAAAAACAGACACACTCCCATTTTGATTTGAACAACCAAACAAACCAAGGGCGCCTCTCTCCTTTCATCTCTCGACCGCTGTTTGGAATGGAGACACTTTTCGTTTCTTCCTCGCATTTCGTTCCCGGTCGCATCCCTAGTGACCAGCAGACGTCGCCCGCCACCTCATCTGGGCTTCTCTCTGTTTTCTTCGGCCGTTTCTCACGCGGAAGGTGGAAGGACCAGGAACGGAAAGCCGAATCTCCTTGGGCCTGGAAGAGGGTGTTTTTTGTATGCATGTGGCATGCGACTCCTGGTGGATACCTACTCGAGCCTAGTAGTACTACAGTAGTACTAGCTATGGGTTGATCTGCCATGGCCTTTAAAAGCCTAATGCTGAGTACAGAGTGGTGCTAGGTTCAACAATTATACAGTACTGATCGTTTAAAAAAAATAATTATATAGTACTGTAGACAAATTCTGTAACCGTCTCGTACACCCGTGGACGCTCCTGCTGTGACTGAGAATCCTCCTTTTCTACCCGACCGATTTGGCCACAGCTTATTATGTCACTGCAGTGGTACTATGAATGGGAAAGAACTGTAAATACTATAGTTGCAGCTTGGCCTTGGACACAATCTCTGCAAAGAGCTTGTTGCAACAGTGATTTTTTTTGTGTTGAGCCATAGTCTATAAGAGAAGAGCAAATTTTTAGTTTTGGCACAGATTCAAGCGACAGGGCAGGGTACAGCAGTATATGGAGCGTTTGCTTGCTACTATAGCTGCCTGTGGATTTGATTCCCTGCACGAAGGCTGAAGTTGCAAAAAAAAAACCAGCAGTACAAGTAGTACTGCAAACTTCCATAACTAGTATCAAGTACACTGTATTACTAGGAGCTGCTTTAATGCTTTAGCCTGCTTGGTGACGGAGAGTCATGACTCATGAAGCGCCCACTCACTTTTTTCTCTCCCTATTTCTCCTCTACCTAGCAGCAGTCGTAGTAATAGTATCATTTTCATAAATATCCTCTTTGATTGCTGAATACTTAGAATTTACTACTAGCTTTTGCACTAAACAAGGAAAGATTAATCAGAGTTGCACTCTATCATGAATTAAGAAGTGTGGTGTGGGGCGGTACGCTGCTCGCACAGTTCTAGGCGCATGGTCTAACCAACCAAGCTGTCATCATGTGATCACACCTAATTAGAGTTTCTTGTATGTACAGAGAAATTCATAATCCGGATTCTTGATTTCTTATATACAAGGAGTACTACTAAAAGACTGGGTCCGCTCACGTGTTGGCGGGTGAGGACTGAGGAGGCAGGCACCTCCCACCTGACCACCGTCCAGTGCTATGTTTGTTGCTAGCTGTCCGCGTACTCCTGTAGTAGCTCTACCTCTCGCATGCTTTTGCAGGCTGTTTGCAATCCATCCAAAACGCGGGTCCTCGGCCCTCGCTTGCTTTGGAGGAGACACGCTGACGATGAGCCTACTGCACCCTGCAACTTTTATAGCTGTAAAATTATTTTCAAACTGGTTTATTTTATCTAAAAATAAAAACGGTACTTTCTGGGACCGTTTGAATCTCTGTGGGATTGAGCAAAAGAAAAAAAAAACGGTTGTTGTAATCTCGTGTTTTACAATTAACATTGGCCACCTTATAAAGAAAATAAATTTGGCTTTATTTGGTGAGGACCGGTAGCGGACCGGGTGGACCCAGGCCAGTCCAGGGAGCAGGCGCACTTTGGAACTACTACTACAGTATTTTGATTTGATTCCCTGCATAATGCAGCGGCCTGTTTGCAAAATTAAAAAGGAAGGCTGTTTGAAACTGACTTTCTTTTTTCTAAAAAATAAAGTAGACTTTTTTCCCCAAAGATTTGATCCGTAGCATAGCAAGACGGATCACGGGCACGTATACCAGTACCAGGTGGCTAATAGCTTTGATGGAATCCTACCCGAACTTTGCCACGGCAGGCGGCAGCGGGCTGGAGCCTGGAGGCCTGGAGGCCTGGAGCTATTGCACGGGTGACGGGTTGTTCTTGTTCAGTCCGTTTGAACGGAACGGGTAGTACACGACGACGATGGCGAGTCGGGCTTGAGACAGGACCGGCAGAAGCTCCTCCCCGGAGCAGGCGCACTTTTCTCTCCTGAGCTGCGTACGTACCCGACCAATCCGGGTCTCATGGAATCATCCATGGACGGACCATCATCACGTTGCACGGGTAGCACCCGTATTTTGCTTTTTGTTGAACAGGGGTGGCCCACTGCCCCCTGTAAGGCCTGAACTGAACACTGGTCCCCCAAACACGAACATGGGCAAGGAGCCATTCGCCTCCACGCGAAGCCTCTTCTCTACTCTACGACATCGACAACCACGTGACGTGAGCGCTGCTTTGTCTTTGAGCGAATCTTCGTTTTCTACTATCCATTGATGAACGATTCAAAGCTGCACTTTGATCCGGTTTTTTTTAACCATTGTTCCTGATAACGGCACGGCGCTAACTAGTACGAATAGTTTTAAAAAATATTTTTTATTTTTTTACGAAGATCATAATTAGGATCCAACATTATACTATATACTAGTAGTACTATCATAGAACATTTGAGACACCGTTGATACGCAGCTTTAATTTCAGTCCTACTTCTAAAAAAACTCAGTAGCAACTACTACCGTAGTACCTCATGGATTCATGGAGTAATGTTCCCCATGATTCGAGGCAGCTTGCGCGTGCGCGGCGTGTACAACCGAGGAGCGGCCACAAATACGTGTCACTCACGGGCTCACGGCCAGTGCGGCTGCCATTACGTGAACGTATCCTGCTCCATCCAACGCAGCTTCTCTCGCCAGCTGCAGCGGCGACGTGGTAGAGGAAGAGGCTCCCTAGGTGATTCTAGACCATGATGTAGCCCAAATGCGGCCCAATGAACGGAGCACAAGGAGCAGCCGCCGTAGGCCCAACACACTCATACCATACGAGTGGCCGGGCTCCGGAGCCGGTGGTGCCCGTGGGCGCGGTCAGCAAGCTCGGGAACAACAATGGCGTGCGCGTCGTGGGATCCGATCGAGACGAGCTGGCCACAGCCCAGAGTGGCGATGAAACGAGGCCGTGAAACGGCAACCTGGCACGCCGGCCACCGGCAATGCATATTGCCACACACGGCTGCAATTAAGCTCGCCGAAGATGGATGAAGGAGTTGCTGTGGTGTTGTACAAAAGTGACAATGGCTCAACGAGCAGAGGTTTCTTTCTTCTTTTTCTTATTTTATTTTGACATTTACTTTTATTCGTTCATTATATAACCGATAACGTACTTCTTGTTCATACATTTTCTTCTTTTGTATTGCAGTTCATGTTCATAGCGTACCTTCTACATTGTATCACGACCGGAGCATTCATCGCCTATGCAGTTACAAATAAGTTGAACATAGCGAACAAGATAAACAATACGTCAGCACAAGCAGTAGCCTATGCGGTGGGTATATCCATTGCGGCCATTGTAGCTGCCATGTTATGTACTGTAGTTTGTAAGTGCACAAGTGATCCTCTCCATGAAGAATATCTTATTCGTACAGGGATGCGTCGATAAACCTCCCTATTATATTTGTACCTCCTTTTATTCATAGGAATCTTAATCAATATTAATACAGATTTGGAGAGTGCCAATTTCAAAATTCAAATTTCTTAATTTCTTCTTAATCTTGCAATATAGTTTTTAAAGAAATATTGTTACTATGCCTACTATATATACACTTTGAGTTGAGGTAATTGACGCCTTCTTTGAGGTAACATCAAGTGCAAATAAGTGTTTGTCTTTGAGCTCTGTGACCCGTTGACAAGGAACTTAGACCAGCAGCCCAAACGGCCTAAAGGCGTGTGGGCCGACGACATTCCTTTTGCAGACGGAACCTTTCCTTGAATGGGTGGATCGCAAATTCACAATCCAATTTCTAGTAGCCCACATAGCGTACGTATCAATATCCGGAGAACATCACTGCGCACCGTCCCCCGGTCCGACCATTGCGCCAGGCATACGAGAAAGAACGACCGCAACCGTCGCCTAAATTACGGGGAGAGTTCATTGGACGGCGTAGATCGAAATCGTAGTTTTGGTCGGCTCGTCATGGTCATGGTTGAAACGGTGCGAATAGCACCAGCCGTGTCGATGACTTACAGAAGGAGATGCATTCGGCTGCAGCTGTGGACAAATTTTTTTTAAAGAAAAGAATATATTTAATATTCCAAAATGTTTTTATTTTTACAGAGAAATGGATGAAGTAATATTTACCGTACAGAAATTGATGTGGCCCCATCAAATTTTCTTCCATCATTAAAAAACACCGAGCGTAGGGATTGTTACATGAATTTCTCGATAAATAGTACTGTACTACTATGCAGTTGGTTTGTTCTAGTAGCAACTGTGGCCGAGGTTGTTGATCTTCAGTTTTACTCCCTAAATACTCACATGGTACAGATGCTAGTTGGTGAAACTTTAGAGTGCCATTTAGTGCAATTTGCCCGGCGGCGCGGCGGCTGTCCCCGGTCCAAGTGGTTTGGTGCAACCACAAATGATACATTTAAATTCCTCCCTAGTAGGAGTACTAATAGTACTATTACTGTAGTGAGCTCATGTACGAACGGTGTAATCGTGTGATGGGTCACCGCCCGGCAGCTTAATTATTAGCCATGGCCATTTCACGTGATCTGCAACTACCAACTGGTTATCTGCGCGCACCATTACTCGTCTAGCTAGCTACTCCAGTGTGTTGCACGACGCGACGGTGTCATGTCCAAACGATGCGGGCGCGTAAGTATACCGTCAGCAGCTGAGCAGAGCGTGCACGTGGAGAGTGCTATTTTCTTTTTTTTTTCCTATGGACATGATTTTGGTCATCAACTTTGTACATTTTTTATTTTCAAATAGTTAAAATATGTAAATTTAATAATCAGTTTTAAAAACTTTTAGTGACAAGTTAAATCATAACAAAACTATAATTTTTTAAATAAGACAATAGTTAAAATCAACAAAGATAAAAAAAACAGAGGAATTACTACAGTAATACTGAACTGCGTAATTCGATTTATCTATATCGAATAATTCAGTGCTAGTAGTACAACGGGTGGTCTGGACTTGTGCTGTCAAAGTTATCATGCCACCTCTTTAATTTGCTTGACGAGTGATTAATTTTTTTTTTCAAATCGAAGGAAGATAAAAAAAAACGTAGAGATTAATGCAGTACCAAACTGCGTAATTCGATCCATATGTATATGTATCGAATAATTCAGTAGCCGGTAGTACAACTGTTACTGCTCTACTAGACTGGACTCCTGCCGCTTCTTCAATTCCGATCGATCCAGCTATAAAGCACGCCACCATCCACCACAGCTAAACTCTGTCCGGCCTTCGTCGCGTGAGTGACAATGCACATTATGGCGATCACAGCAGCAGCCAGCACCCGCCGTCTCCTCGTCGTCTTCTTCCTCGCCGTGTCCGTCATCGCCGGAGGAGCGGCGGCCGCGGCTTCTTCATCTTCATCGCCGTTCCGGACGGTGTACGCTTTCGGCGACTCGTTCACGGACACGGGGAACACGCACTCGACGACGGGGCCCTACTCCTTCGGCTACGTGTCGAGCCCGCCGTACGGGGCCACCTTCTTCCACCGCTCGACCAACCGCTACTCCGACGGCCGCCTCGTCGTCGACTTCCTCGCGGAGCGCCTCGCTCTCCCGTCCTTCCTCCCGCCCTACCTCGCCGCCGCCAACTCCACCGCCGGCGCCGGAGAAGGAGCAGGAGGAGTCGGCGTGAACTTCGCCGTGGCGGGGTCCACGGCCATCGAGCACGACTTCTTCGCTAAGAACAACATGTCCATGGACATCACGCCGCAGTCCATCATGACGCAGCTCGCCTGGTTCGACGCGTACCTCCGCCGCACCGGAAGAGCCGACGGCAAGGACAAGGTCGCCGACGCGCTCTTCTGGGTCGGCGAGATCGGAGCCAACGACTACGCCTACAGCGTCCTAGCGCCGCCGTCCATCAGACCCAAGCTCATACGGACCATGGCCGTCCAGAGGGTCACCACATTCATCGAGGTACGTAATCTTCCTAGCTCCATGCTGGTAATCGAGTAGTAGTAGCAGCACTCTCTGGTTTAACACATCTAGAATTAAGTAACATTAATTAGTAGTGCAAAAAGTAACTTGGATCGTAATTACCGCTCAGAGCATGCAACTAGCTAGAGATAGTCCGTCCAATCCAGACGAGGAGTTGGTGCGGCATTTAACGCGCTAACTCTCATACATCGTCGTGCGCTGTCTCGTGTCAGAACATTTGTTTTCAGCCACTGCATTAAAACTAGCGTAACCATCGTATGTACAACACGTCCTCTATGTACATATGTACTAGGAGTACTGAACAATACACTTTCCTGTGGCCGCCGCAACATACACGAACAGATCAACTTTCGGAGGAAACGTACATGTAGTACTGTACCTAGGAGTAGATGAAAGCCATAGTAGTGATACTATCCTATCTTGCATAGTCAATTGTCAATATTTTTCACAAAAATACGAAATGTACGGGATAAAGGCTTCACGTAGTGGTACAAGTACTGCTACCGTATAATACGATCCGCTTTGATGTGGCGCAGCGGTTTCTGCATCCTCCAGAACAGTGGCATGGCAGACATTTACTACTACCCTGTCGGTTCGTCCACCCACGTCCTGCCGGTGCCAGTACACTGTACCTTCTCTGAAATTCTGGATCCATTCTTTCTGAGGCAGTGTTATGCCGGAAACGTGTGGTTTACAGTTCTGAGTAGTAAAGTACTCTGTATTTGTGATCCAGTAATTAAGCACTTTTAACAATTCGATAAAAATGGCAACAGGCGTTGCTGGACAGAGGCGCCAAGTACGTGATCGTGCAGGGCCTGCCGCTGACCGGCTGCCTGCCGCTCGCCATGACGCTGGCGCGCGCCGAAGACCGCGACAACGTCAGCTGCGCGGCGTCCGTCAACGCGCAGAGCTACGCGCACAACCGGCTCCTCCTCGCGGGCCTCCACCGCCTGCGGCAGAAGCACCCGGACGCCGTCGTCGCCTACGCCGACTACTACGCCGCGCACCTCGCCGTCCTGCGGAGCCCCGCCAGGTACGGCTTCACGGAGCCCTTCCGGACCTGCTGCGGCTCCGGCGGCGGCGACTACAACTTCGACCTCTTCGCCACCTGCGGCTCGCCGGAGGTCACCACCGCCTGCGCGCAGCCGGCCAAGTACGTCAACTGGGACGGCGTGCACATGACGGAGGCCATGTACAAGGTCGTCGCCGACATGTTCTTCCAGGACGGCGACAACTACTGCCGCCCGTCGTTCAGCTCTCTGCTGGCAAGGAAAGCGCAGGGCAAGTGACCACAGAAAATGCATACTGTATGCATCAAGCTCATTCCTTAGATTTTATCCAGCATTGCTGTTTGCTTATTACTAGTAGCTAGGGTCAGTCAGTCAGCAGCAGAAATGCGATTTAATGGTGAAATGCATGTCACTTTGTTCTTGAACCATCATGATTTTTCAGTACCTTGTAACGCTATGATGATGAGGAACGAGGACTTAAATAAGTAACATTCCAGAGTTTTCAACCTACCACCTCCGGATGATGCATCACGCCTCGGTTGGGCACCCATTCGGTTTTCTTGGAGCACCATACAGTAAAATTTCCATACAACACCACATTGCGTGAAGGACAGCTACAACGAAGCCATACCTTAATACAATTAATGAGCTTCGTAAATTTTGCAAGCCATACTTGCCGACATTGTACTCAAAAGGAAAAAAAAAATTTCTTCCATTTACAAACATAAAGGCCCATACCGACTCAAGAAAGTGCGTCTCATGTTTAAGGCCAACTAGGGCCCTGCCGACCAACCACCACTAATTTTGTTTCCCAGAACGAATATACAGAGGAATGTTGCAGTACAGTAGTAAAAGAAACAAATCATGATTTCAAAAACAAAAAAAGGGGAGACAAATCATTAACAATTTCTGACAAGGCTAAAGGATACAGCAATTAACTACAGATCATACATGCCAAAAGAAGACAAGCCACAGGATTGAGAGAGAGAGAGAGAGAGAGAGAGAGAGAGAGAGAGAGAGAGAGAGAGAGAGAGAGAGAGAGAGAGAGACCCTGCTGTGCCTAACCTAACTGGCTTCTCGGATCTTTTGTCAAATTGCCCACCTTAATATACCTCGTATATACAACTCAATCCTGTACAATGTTTCATGAAAACCTGACAAGTCCAGAAATTAATACATTAACTTGAAGTAGCTCTTCTACCACCTGAATTGACTGCTACACAGCTGAAGATTGCCGAGATATAGGTCGCGAAACGAGTACTGCTGCTCCACTCGTTGCTTTCGCTGAGGCAATCTCTTCAAGGCGTTTCCATGTGGCTTCTTGCTTCGACTTGATCTCCTTCTCTTTGGCCTTCTCTTCCTCATATCTCCGCAGACACTCGGTGAACAGTCCAGGATCATAATCAGAGAACAGTTTTCGAACATTAAGAGTCAGGCTTTGCACAGCTTGATTCCAGTGCCCATTGGTATTTCTCTCCAGTGCAGGAAATATGATAGGTAGTATAACCTTACTATTTTGTTTGATCAGATTCTCGATATGGTCATTGTTCCACAGAAATAATGCTCTCTCAGCAACCTGAACCAGAATTAAGCTCTGTTAGTTCACCATTAGCAATGACCCTATTTTATGTCCACAACTTCAGTAGAACTTGCCTCTACAGTCATGCAAAAAGCAAAGAGTTTTGATGTCTCAAGCTCTGTAGTGCAATAACAGATTCAAGATGTGATTAAAGGTCACCCTTGCAATATTTTGTTCACAAGCTCCACACAACTCTATTTTTTTTTCCCTTGTAAACCACTGTTATAACAACTTTATATCTCAAACATTGGTCCAGACATTCTAAAACTATAGGAAGACATGAACTAGAACTGAAACTCCAGTGTTAGCAAAAAGAATTGAAGCTATAAATAGGTGAATAACTGTGAGCTCCAAAGCTGTCCTTAGAAGCTAAAATCTATTCAAATCGAACCTCACTGTTTATTTGAAGGAAATAAGCTGACTGTCATTTTAACATATGAAATCAGCAGTAGAAATCAACAAAAATTCATTTAAAGAAATCCGAAAGAAACAAACAAACCATACACTATATCAAACTTCATGGATGAACCTTTAAGTGTTTAGGTAATTAGGCTACTAATGAACAAGCGATGCTAATGCATCCAAAGTTAGCACTGGGAGTTCACCGATGTCCTAAAGCAATTTAGTGGTCACCATGTAATTACGGTTTGCCTACTCTAACACCTATAAAGGAATGGCATAATCAACATATCACACTAACACATGTTGCATAGAAGCACAATAAACACAAACAGAATGTCTGCAGATCATGTAACTTAGCCACTTAAGGTATGAACAGAATAAAATTACAAACATAAGACTTCAAAATAACATAAGACAAACAGGCATGCTTTCAATGATACCTGAAAGTGTGAGCTATTCAGACACCGCGCAATCTGACGGAAAAGAGGTACCATGCATTTCTGGAACTCCGCAGGTTGCGTAGCTTCCAAAATCTCTTCTAACTCTCCCAAAAACATCACCTCCTTGGAGCTGTTTGTGATGGGCCAGTATTTTAACAGGCCTCTGATAACTGTATCTGAGAGTTTGCAATCTTTTTCGACAAACTGGGTAATGCAGTAAGATAACTGTTGATGATACATTGAAATGCACTTGGGCTTGTGAAGTGGAATCAAAGCTCGAATAAGGAACAATTTATGTTCTTCCTTAAGTGGCAATGCAAAACCATTGATGATACTTCCGAGAATCTCCAACAGCTCTGCAATTCCATTATGTTTTTCAGTTTCATAGATGAACTGATAGAAGATGTTGTTTATAGCTTTCCTAATATACGGCCGATGAACCATGAACTTTCCATAGACACGGTGAAGTATCATCTTGAGGTACTCCCTCTCCCTAGGGTCTTCAGAATCAAACAGGTCAAGCAACCGCAGAACAAAAGAATGGTCGATGTATCTTTTAGCCAGCTTGGCATCGGTCTCTGGAGACTGAATGAACCTCAAGAACAACTCATAAACAATCTGCAAATGTGACCAAGCAGGATCCATAACAGGCTCATCCTCCTCCAAATCAAAGGCTTCAATTTTATTCTCTCTGGGAGGGGTAGTCAGCGTCCTGAACAGGTTTGCAGAGACCATTTTTGTGATCTCTTGCATGCTAACCTCAGAAAACTTCCCACTGGATGAGGCAATATAGTCAACAAGCTCCACCAAAGTTTGCCTCTTTATCTCCTTCTCCTTTATGTTCTTCGTTGGATCAGAGAAGTCAAACTGGACACAGCACAAGTTCAACTTCTTGATGAACAAGCTCTGCTTCTCCGAATTAGGTACATCCTTAAAGCTCGGTAACTGTGCAAAGGCTGATGAAGCTGAATTACCATTTACATTTGGTCTTGGGTTTGCATTTCCGACATGCATGCCACTCCCATAACTGAGCCCAGAGCTGGAGATGATCGGTGGCTGGCTACTCAAGTTGGAGGCCCTATCTGCTCCTCTAGGAACTGAAGGTGGATGCGACACCAAGGGGCTGGACCTGCCAACCGGATCCTTATCCCCGGATTTGGACGGCTTCTTTGGGAGCCGGCCAAGGATTTGCTTTATCATACTGTCAACCAGCAGCAACTTCCAAGAGCTTCAGAAACAATGGTAGCTGCCTTACAGAATAGAAACTGCTAGCCTCTTCCTCTCAATAAACAGTAACCCTAATAACTTGCCGCGTGAAGGCAAACTTCACTCCAGAATCTGAATTTGACGGAGACTTCGCACGACAAATCTAGCCACTCTAACCTGCAAGAAATCAAAATGATGGGTTAAACAAAAAAATATTTAAGATCACGTTCCAACTGAACAAGAAAGGAAAACGTAACAGAGCAATATATCAGCATGAAACTGGAGGCGGATCAGCGGAGAGACCCCCCTGTTCTCCTCTCATCCTAGAGTTTGAGCCCCCAGGTCCCCTGCTCGGCACCCGGCGGAGTCGCTACCTGCCGAGTGAGTTGTTCCGAGGGACTACCGTTCCAAGGAAAAACTGGACGCCCATTCCCCTCCCCGATTGGGATGAAATCTCTTTATCACGCGCCCCCCGCGCAGGGATCGACCCATCCGCGCTACGTCCAGCCTAAATGTCAACTACAAAAGGATTGGGGAGGAGAGCTCAGTCCTCACCTGGAGCAGGCGGCGGCGGCGGCGGCGGCAGGCTTGTGCCCCGTTAAGGCCGTGCGGTGGCTGCTAGCTGCCTGGCTCCACCGGTGGTTGCGGCACCGATGTGGTGCAGCCTTTCTAGCCTGGCAGCTGGGATCTGAGTGCCGGGACGAGGAGCAGGGGGTGGAGGCGGAGAAGGGCGACGCCTCTCGGGCGGGCCTCGGCGTGAGAAGACTTTCTGGAAGACTGGACGGATGGATGGACGGACACACGCCCTGATTGTTGCGTCCCGTCGGCTGCCGTGAGGTCGCCGATGCCAGAGGCACAGCAACGCGGCGGTGGAAGAGAGAGAGTGAGAGAGCTGGAGACAGAGAGAGACGAGAGGAAAGTTCCCTCACCTTTGCCGGTTTCCCGTTTTACCCCTGGATCCACGGCCGGATAACGGTGCACTGGTGGTTTCAACTGCCCGGTTCAGCCGGTTTGGACCGTTCGGAGCTCATGGACCGGAAGCAAATTTAAATCAATACTACTTCCTCAGGTCGTTTATTTGTCGTCATTAATTTTCATGAAAAATTTTATTTATTTGTATTATTTAAAAAATAATTTAAAGATATAAAATTTAAATTTTTAAATAATAAATTAAATTTTAATAAAATATTTAATATTTTCATTTTTTTTATAAGATGAATGGTTAATAATTATTAGTTAAAGTCAAAAACAATAAAGAAAAAGAATGAAAAGAGTACTTCATTTGATTTAGGGAGTGTTTGAATCCTCCATTTTTGATTGTTGCTATAGCACATAGCTACTGTACAAGAAAGTAGTAGGTGAATTGCTAACAGACGCAGCTGCAGTCGAGGCAGCTGCTATCCGCTGAATCGATCATACCCTTAGTATAAGTATATAGTAGTGAAATGTTAGACCAAAATACTACCTCTGTTTTTAATTATTAATACTACTTGATAGTTTAAACTCCAAACTTGAGAATATAAATAATAATAAAAACGCCAAAGGAAGATGCTTCGTTTGGAACAAATCTAATGCGGATATGGTATGAGAATAAAATGGTTAAAGGTTTTTTTTAAAAAAAAAATAGTTCGTGTATGGTGTGAGTGGTTGGTACGGTACTAGTATACTCCTACTCTGGTGTACTTGCATTGACTGCAAATCTTAATAGCATTGGTTTTTCAGCTACTGGAATGTTGGTCAATATATATGTACTAGAAATGTATAGTACGTAAGTTGGTTAGCAAGTTTGTATCTACGGTTCACGCCATCTTCAACTATAGTTTTACTCTAATCACCTTATTGCATATACAAGGTCCCCAACAAATCCCTTTATTTGATCCACCAGCAGCAGATGGAGATGGAGACTCCTACAGTCCTCCTCTCTTCGAGCCGAGCATTTTATACTTATCTTATAATAACAACAACTGTGGCCAAAATAAATTAAATAAAAGCGAAAACACAGTGACATTTCTTGGCTTGGGGCTCCCCATTATTATGCATCGGCCCCTTTTTTGCCTACCTTTTCCTTGTTGGTCCGGAGGGCAGTTGAGTTTTGCCTTGGCATGCCAGGCTGTGATAAAAGATTCTGCATGCCGCGTGATTAGTTACTACTAGTACACTATTATCGTCTCTTCTCTAATGAATAAATATATAACCAATCACATACTAGTATAGTACGATCTGGTACTGACACTTACAGCTACGCCATTTTTAATGCAAGGCCGGCGTCGTCATGGTCACGTCAGCCACGACGATTCATTCCATCTCACGCGTCGGTGTCAAACCTGCTCGCAGCAGAGGGATCACTGACCAGGAGAGGAAATCAAGTTAAAGAGAGCAGGCCGACGACGAGTGCAATATGGGCCCTGAAATAAAAACTAAGGAAAGGCCTGGGCCCATTTTATAAGGCTGCATCTGCATCCGTATGATTTCTTTGGATGAATTCAGGAGCTTGTGAGTATTTTTTGGAGGGAATGTTGCATCCATATGAGTATTTGCCCGCTCCTTTCACCTAACAAAACATGTTGTTTGGCGGCTATGGCGTTTGCTTCGGATCAACTCCCTCGCCTTACACGCAACTCTGAGCGTCACTCTTTTTTCTTTGTTTTTTTTTAAAAAAAAGTTGCAGTAATACATAGACTAGTATAGTAGGTAAGTAAAGTTTCTTTGCGAACAGGCTGCTGATGCTTATGCTGTTGTATGATCAAAGATAACAACTCCTAATCCGCAGCCCACCTCCATCCTATATAACGTATCAGAGATAACAAGTCTCCCCTGCTTATTTCTTATGAATTCGTTGATCAACATCTCTCTATTGTATAAGAAAAACAGAGGGAGTAATAATACAAAGAAAAAAAATGGGGTTATTAACTAATAACCCGTCTCTCCATGATGTTCTATATCGAGAGGGTCGTCCCTGCACTACCACTTACAGACCAAACTCCATATGACGGCACCTACAAAGACCGCAACGGATACGCCCAGCGCATAGGCTCCAGGGGCGAAGCTACGTGTTAGCATCGGGGGTTCGCCAACCCCGACGATTTCCGGCGAAATTAGTGAAAATACACTATTAATCACTGTTCTTTAAGCTATTAGATCCCAGCGTCAAGCTCGTTGACCCCGGCGCCCTCACGTCCTAGCTTCGCCCCTAATAGGCTCCCACTTGAATCGACCTTTTGTGTGGTTTATTCGCAACGTCAGTGGCGAAGAATGCTCCAACCGCAATATAACAGAAAGGTACATTACGAACACGAACTTCAAAACAAATTAAGCGGGATAAATTAATACGAGCATCACAAAAAAAAAAGAGTGCATTATTATTGAATTTACTGAATACAAGTAAAAAATAAAAATAAAAAGATAATACGAGTAACATATAGTATATTGGATACATTTACTACGGGTTTATAAAACGGTGTGAATATTTCTCTGCATGCGTCATTTACAGCCTTACTCCTTTTGATCTTCGAAGAGGTCTGTCGTATGTCTGTGATAGCAGTACTTGCCCACCCGCCTCTCCCAGAATCAGAACGCGAATAGAGGCAATTTGAACATTATAGCAGCAGGATCAGCGTCCGGCTTAGTCACCATGACTCTAAGGCAATATGATCGACAGATGCAGCAGCGCTTGTTTTGGTAGAAAAAGGCATGTGCCTCATACACTTGGGGCATACGACACGGTCGCCGCAACGCCCGATCGCCACCCACTTCAAGGGATCTGTGCAGACTACGCAACAATTAGTATCGTTATTTTCTTCTTCGTTAACACGTTCCATGTTGACAACTACTCCGTATATGGCAGTCTGCTGACGTTCTGTCGTCATCGTCCACGGGCTGTCATTTGACCTTGTCGTCGTCATTGCTCTCGGCGATCTTTACGGGCTCATCGGGCTCGATGTCCACGACGTAACAGTCTGCTGGTCTGCCATCAGCACGTGCATAGGCGCAGCCTGCTTCATAAGAACAGTCCTACTTATAGCACTACTTCACGGTGTGATTGATTGGACCGGAGGGCTCAAACGAGTGAGATTATTGATGGGACTAGCGAACCATACATGATCAAAATCTATGTTCACGATTCATTTATATACAATATCTAATTTCATAAAATTTGAAATAACAATAATTACAACACAATAATGAAATGATAAAAGCTAAAGTTCTACGCAATTTATAACATTGTTAATTATTTTCCAAATATACATAATTTTATATTCATATTTTAATACAAATACATTACGTGTGACCTAATAGGACTCATTCAACTTGATTATGAGGTGTTTCTAAGATCACCAGTAATATAATAAAGATAAAACAATATTGTTTTATATTTACACCATTTATTAATTATGAGGTGTTTGTTTGTAACAGAACATCACTAAGTCATCACATGAAACTGATGTTTCTATTAAAGCCATACCTTGATTAGACGGTCGCGGAAAGGAATAGCACCACCAAGTCAAAGAAATGACCCAATTTCTCATGCACCATCAAGTGGGCACAACTTCCCGTTGTTGTTCGGCCACGCACAATGGATAAAGAGGAGGCTGTGGCAAACGTGCAAGGCCATGTCCATCCAACAGTGCAAGCCATACCTATGTCCCACGCTACTAGAATGTAGCTTTTTTTTTTTTTTTGCTGTGCACCATTTTTCTAACGGAGATATAAAAACAGCTAAGGAAAACTAATTTTTCTTGACAGTGTTCTCACACAGCCATGGATACACTATTATTTTTTTCTTGTCAAGGAATCTCATGTTTTCTTTGTGAGCAGTAACCTCAGCCACCGTTGCTAGAACAAACAAACTACAGTGTTATCGAGAAGTTCATGTAAATACAATCTCTATGCTCGGTGTTTCTTTCTGATCCATTTGCTGTATGGTAAATATTACATCCCGAATGCATTTTCTTCTATAAGACATCAGCACGGCTAGTGCTATTTGCACCGTTTCAAAATCAGAAGCCATCATGTTCAACCATCACGACACAACCGAAACAACGATTTCGATCAACGACGTCCAATGAACTCTCCCCAGAATTTTGCTTTAGAGTTCTGGTGACCAAGATAATTCACGACGACGTGGCAGTCTGCTATTCACTGCTTATCGTCGTTGCTCTCGGCGACCTTTACGAGCTCATCAGACTCGATATCCACGACGTGCCAGTCTGCAGGTCTGCTGTCTTCGTCCACGGGCTGGCCCTGGGCAGCCTGCTCGTCGGCGAAGCTCACAGGTGTAAGTTCGATGTCCATAACCTCGTGGTGTGCATCGCTGGGGACGCGCACGGGTTGAGGAGGCTGGATGATGTCCACGACGACGTGGTCTGCGCTTTGGCTGCCGCACGTATTAGTTGAGTCTGAGGTAGCACTTGCTCCATCGAGATTTTGGCCGGGGTCTCGAATTGTGGGTGCGGCAAGCGGTCTGCACTCGCCGAACGTTGCGTGTGTCTTGATCTTGTTTTTTTTTCTTTTTTTTCGAAAGACCTCGATCGATCGTGTTTTTGTTAGGAGAAGGTTGTTGTTGATAATAAACATCGACTCGGTTTCAGTTAGGACTTGTCAGGATCGGTCAACGACGGACACAAACTCCGACTCCGACTAGGCAGCGACGGCAGAGGGCAGCGGCGAGGGGCGTCGAGCTCGGCCGCGCGCGCTGGCTGCTCCGACGACGCTGCTTCCGATTCCAGCGGGGGGGTACTCGAGATCGTCGCCGGCCTGCTGCGCGCGCTCGTCGCTGGGTGTCCCGTGTTCGTGCCTCTGCTCGTGTTGCCACCTTCCACGGCTATGGCCCCTCCTCATTCATGGCTTTACGGTGACGACATCGCCCTCCCTCTCCGGCATTGCTCCTCTGCCTGGACGACCGCCTCGCAAAAGATCCGCTCTGCTCAATCAGTCGAGCGTTGAATTAGTCAGCGCCTTCCTACAACGTGGTGGACTCGACACGTGTGACGCGAGTCGAAAGCCCAAGCCACGCGGGCTCCCGGCCCAACCGAACCGGCCAGTCCTCTTCGCTCGGGCCGCCGCAACCGCGATGGAGTCGCCGCCGGGTTCGTGGGGCCTGGCGGCGCGCGGCGACCTGCGCTCGGCGCTGCCCTTCCTGCCCGTCGTCCTCCGCGGCGGCGCGCTCTTCTGGCCGCCGCCGGCGCAGGAGTCGCTCAGGGCGCTCGCGCTCGGCCCGGACGTCAGCCGCGTCGTCTCGGGCGACGTCCTCGCCGACGCGCTCACCGACCTCCGCCTCGCCCTCGCCCTGCCCGCGCTGCCCGCCCGCGCCGCAGACGGCATCGCCCTCTTCTTCGACGACCTCCTCTCCCGTGCCCACGCGCGGGGCTGGTTCGCCGAGGTCCTGCCCTCCCTCGCCCGCCTCATCCTCCGCCTCCCCGCGCTGCTCGAGGACCATTACGCCAAGGCCGCGGACGGCGCGTCCGGGCTCCGGATCCTGCGGTCGCAGGACGCGGGCGTTGTGCTCCTCAGCCAGGAGCTAGTCTCCGCGCTGCTCGCCTGCGCGCTGTTCTGCCTCTTCCCAACGGCCGGTAGGGGCGAGGCGTCCCTTCCCGTGATCAATTTCGACGGCCTGTTCTCGTATGCCCACTCACTTTCCGTTTTGTTTTGCTATTTACTAGACCTCGTCTGGCCACTCACACCTGTGTTGCTCACTGATCGATCTGCAGGGCCCTGATTCACAACTCGAGGCAGAGCCAGGAGCAGAAAATACGGTGTCTACTTCACTATTTTGAGAGGGTGACTGATTCTACTCCTACTGGTTTCGTTTCGTTCGAGCGCAAGGTTCTTTCTTACCAGTTGGGCTTGGATGGCAGTGCCCACCTCGACGTCGATACATGGATCAAATCCAGTGCCCCTCTCTGCCAATTCCGGGTAAAATATGCTGGCGATCATGTTGTTTAGCTACAGATTCACATTTTCATCATAATGACATCAGAATTTAGCAAAACCTATTACGGATCATTTAGGAGTTCTATTGTGTCGATGTGATTATCAAATTTCTCTTGATCAAATTTGCCTCATGTTGTTTACTTTTGAGGTGAAAACTTCTGATTGTATGTTTTGTTTTCATTAGTAGGTATTTTTCTCAGGTTTTATAGAAGATGAGGAACAAGAAGCCCTACAAGTTGATTTTGCAAATAAATATCTGGGAGGAGGTGCACTTTCCAGGGGCTGCGTGCAGGTCTCTTTCCTTCTGATTAATAGAATTTAATTTCCTTCAATATTGTAGCAAATGATTCCTTTTGAGCTTGCAGTATATTCATATTTTCATTCACCACCAGTTTGAGACACATCTCGTCATCTGTAGTGTTTGGATCGCAACTTCTCCATCATTTTCTGTGGTGCTTGGAAAATTACTTATGTCTTCAATTTGTTTCGTGGAGATTATATACATGTAAGTAGTTTTTTTTGTGCTTTGCTTGCTAAACATTGTGCCTTTTATGAAACAGGAAGAGATCCGCTTCATGATTAACCCAGAACTGATTGTGGGCATGCTCTTCATGGCTTGCATGGAAGACAATGAGGCTATAGAAATTGTTGGCGCAGAAAGGTTCTCACAGTATATGGGGTTAGTTTAGTCTCTTGCCTGCTAGTTTTAGTTCATAGTTCAAACGAAAAGAACTATGCCAATATTCAAAGCTATGATATAATTTGCTAGTGCTGTCCTTACATGAACCCAACACTTGCTTCTTCTTGCAGGTATGGTTCCTCATTTCGCTTTGTTGGTGACTATTTAGATAGCAAGCCCTTTGATTCAATGAGTAGACGAAAAACGAGGATAGTGGCAATTGATGCTTTGGACTGCCCAACTATGTTGCAATATGAATCTGATGGTCTTGTGAGGTATGTGTCAGAATTGTAACTGTTTACATCCTTTAATGGGAAAGTTAGTTTTTTTTTTCATATGATATATCTCTGAACAGGGAAGTGAACAAGGCCTTCTGTGGTTTTTCTGATCCATCAAAATATCATCTCTATGTGAAGCTTTTTCAGGTTTTATCTGATCACTCCTTGAAACTTATGATAAGTTGTTTTATTCCTAACATAATATGCTGGAGCCTGGAAGTGATGATACATACATGACATCAGACATTCAACAAGTATGATCAATATATGTACTGATTGTGTTCTCAACTTCCAAACATGTTAGGGTTCTATTACAAAGGACAGCTGTCCAAGTATCAGTTCTGATGAATATATAGGGGTTTCAACTGGAAACTGGGGCTGTGGTGCTTTTGGTGGGAATCCTGAAATTAAGAGCATGATTCAGTGGATTGCTGCATCACAGGTACAAGCAAACTAGATGAATTGTATTTTTTATATGAATTCGAACTTCATAGTCCTTAGTCCTTACTGATTGATCATCATATAGTATATCATTGCAGCACTAAGTCTGTCTGATCTAATTTGCGCAGGCACTCAGACCATTTGTGAACTATTATACTTTCGAGGCTGCATCTCTGGAAAGATTAGAGGAGGTATTATGCTTCCCCTCATACGACTTAGCTTGCAACATGAAAATGATACATTTACCACACTGCTTTTAGAGTTTGCAATTAATCATCTACAGAAATGGCTGATTCTTTTTTTCTTCTTCTCCTTTCCCTCAATCACTAGTATGCTGAGGATCCACTTCATTATGAAACAGTCACTTTCCTTTAATGGACCTCCTTATCAGGTCTTTTCTTTGAGATATTTGCTTCTCTGCCCCTATTTTGAGATGTAATGGCATGTTTGCTCTTGTTTTTCCAACTTGGCACGTTTGCCCCTATATTTTGGAAACGAATGGCATATTTTCCTTTAAACTAAAACCATGAGGTGCGATCTGATTCATCTTTAGAAGCTTAGCAAAGTAGCCTGCACAATAGAAAGATATGATAGTGTTCCTAGATGGAGGGACTATGATTATTTTGGTCTCTTTATTAGATGAAGTTATTCGTAATCCCAGCATTCATTTAACCATTTCTATGTTCGCCTTGCTGTTTTCCTGATCTCTTCATATTAAGCAGGTTATCCAATGGATATTACGTCACGGATGGACCGTTGGCGAGCTATGGCACATGCTCATCGAATACTCATCCCAGAGGCTGCGAGGAGAAACTAACCAGGGCTTCTTTGTTTGGCTGCTTCCTAGTGGTGGACCGAATAGTGAAGTGCACTACATGTCTGAATAGTCCTTTCGTGAGGCCAGAATTTGTGAGTTGGGGAATAGTGTTTCGTGTGCGTGCTAATAGCCCTTCTGAAAAAAACGAAAATATTGCATATTTTCCCATCAGCATTTGTGACGGATATTCTTTTTAGCTCTTTCTGCGTGTCTGCTTAATAAGATGCTGTGAGTTGAACAAGTAGTGAGTAATCATTGCTCGGTTCAGAACTGTAGAGAACATAGCCCGCAAAAACTGCTAAGTTAGATTCTATATTTCAAACACCAAGCAATATGAGCTCTGCATAGTATTGCTTATTATACACACATGATTTGATTATTATAGAAAATAATTTTCTGTATTTATTACATTGCAGTCATTGCACTATAGCAGAAGAGCAAGATGATTCCATGACTGACTGATAATATTATTATTTCCACAGCATGATTCGTGGCGATAATTATGTAGTAAATACTCGCAGGTGGAGATGAGCATTGCATAGTGCGCTCCAAGCCTCCAATCAAGATGTTACTCAGAATGCAGATTTGTTGGCTGTGCCGTCCTCTTCCACCTTGCAATCTTTTCCATTCCCTGAAAATTAATTGATAGGTCAAGTAATTTTCTTTTGTGATATACTACTACTACTGTAGTAATTTTCTTTTGTGATACCACTACTACTATAGTATTGATTAGCAGAAATTTGAAAAGCATGATGTCCATACCTTTCGTGGTTCGATGGCCACCTCATTGTCTTGGATGCTGTTAATAACGAAACCCAAGGGCCTCAACACCTCCTCTCGTAACTGCAAAGGCCAGGACACATTTGAATTACACGTCGCAAGTTTCGCTCCTATTCTCTATCTAAACACGATTACGCCTGCATCCATGATATTATTACTTACTCGAGCACTGTTGCATTGAACGGTGGCCCATCCTCCTGTCCCTCAACCTAATTCAATTATGGAACATATCGAGCACGTCATCATCGTATTGTCGTGTCGTCCCTAATTATATTTTCCAAAAGAAAAGGTTATGGATTTATCGCTAATTACCAGCTACATGAGGGTAATGAGCTCCCCAGCTGGCTTCAACAGCTCGCTCATTCTCCTTGCCCACGCTTGCCTCAAGGACGGATGCAGAGCACAGAAGAATCTGAACCCAAGAATACACGAGAACGCCATCAACTACTCGAGAGACAAACACCATAATTCCATATATATGATACTCCTCTGTCCATTTTTAGTTGACGTTTAGGACAACTAAATTACACTAATTACAATACAAATTACGTGGTACTAACCTCAGATAAAAAAGGAAGGAGGGAGTACTACGAAGGAATGAGAATTACTACTACTAGAGTGAGATGATGGTCGTACGTGTAGTCGAAGATGAGATCGAACTTCTCCGGCGGCTCCCAGGTGAAGAAGTCTGCCGCGACGAAGGCGAACAAACTCCCGTCGGCGGCCGCCGCCGACCACTGATGGTATAAGTCCCCAACGACGAATTACCTTAGCCAGCAGTAGCAGTAGTCATGTTAAACGAAATGCGCGAGAGCACGCTAAACGTAGTGGTACCTGTTTGGCCTTTTGGATGGCGGTCTCGCAGATGTCCAGGCCGACGACGAAGCGGCCGGGGCCGGCGAGCGCCACCACGTCGTGCCCCTGCACACGGACGTACGTGCGGATGAATGAATCAACAAGTAAGGCAGGAGTAGTAAATTACTGGTCACGTAGTACGGCCCGGGTCAGTACTGACCGCGCCGCATCCGGGGACGAGAACGGTGGCGCCGTCGGCGGGGAGTGTCCCGGACTTGACGAGCTCGACGACGGCCGGCGTGGCCTGGCCAAGGTCCCATGGCGTCAAGCCTTCCTTCCAGCACCGGCTCCACCCATCTGCACATATACGGAGCACGTGTGGTCAGTGACAGACTGACAGTGATTAGTGTGGTCCTTCCTAGGCAGCAGGAGCGCCACCTTTGGAGTCCGCGCCGCCGATGATCTGGCGCATGCGGGCAACCACCGGGTTCGAGCCATCCAGGACCTCAAAGGCAACGGTCGGCGTGGACGCCATTATTAGTTGACGCTTTCTTTCTCGTACTCGACGAGTCAATTAAGGTGATCTTGGATCTTGCACGAGTGTGTACCTACTTGTTAATGCATAGTACGAGTTAGTATACATCATCGTGGCATATATATAGATAGCCGGCCCACATCAAACTACTCCCTCCAGTTTTTTTTTATTGACTTTAGAACATGATCATTAGTTTAAATTTGAACTAAATGTCATGTCCTAACGTCAATATTTTACAGACGGAGGTAGTATCAAAGAGAGTTACATCATCATGGTATTACATACCGTATGTATATTATAGCCGCCCACATAAAAGAGGTCTCGATCGAACAAGCCATCGCCTGATCTGGATCAGAATGTTTTTTCTAACGACTCGAGCCGCAACGTGTACCGCAGGGGAATATTGATTAATTGAAGCAGCAACGATCTACATGCAAGTCGCAAGAGATTATCCCACTATCACTTCTAGTATAATATAGCTGGGCCAAAGACTTGGACCGTGGCCTGTGTTGCCTCCCCCAGGCAGGCCCGTCACTACTGCTCACAGGCTATCACAACAGGTCGTCGGTCCCTTGTCGCCTTGTGTGCCAGGTGGTGACACGATTAGTATTAGTTCATAGCTTTGCTTAGACTTGGACAGAACACGTGACAGATAAGTAATTGATGAGAGGGTAAGGTAAAGACATCACCTTTTTGACCATCAGTAAAGGCAAGGCATCACTGGAATAGTACCGCTTCAAATTCTCACCACCTGAAGATTTACGCACTGGGAACGTTTGAAAGATTTCTTATCATGATCATCATGACAGTGTCAGCAGCACAGCATATATCAGGATTCAGCTCAGGAGCAATGGAGCACTGTGTGTATCATCCGAAGGAGTGATGTCCGAGGCATCAGAACGCTTGCTAAAGTTCAAGCATAGGAGTGAAACTGAAAAGAAGAGGTAGGTCCCCAAGCAAACTGATAAAGTTGTATTGTACAATAGACTTCGGAAAGTAATTTGTCTTTGACATCTACAAGCAAAAATCTGTAGTATTTCGCATCACATTTACAAGTTCCCCAAGCATCTGATAGATCGACTCTGACTCTGGATGAGACATGTCTCTTGCTGCGAAGGCATGGACCTCGTTGTTTACCTCAATCCAGCTCCACCCGGCATCCTTCTTCACTCCCATTTTGTCCATCCTCCGTCGCACCTTTCCAGCGTCTTGCCATTCTCCGTGCATCGCATAGATGTTCGACATCAGCACGTAGCTCGCTGAGTCCCTTTCTGAAAGCTCCATGAGCTTGTCTGCTGCGACCTTTCCAACGTCCAGATTCCTATGCAGCCTGCATGATGCTAACAACGTCTTCCACACAAACACATCAGGCTCGAATGGCATGTTATTGATCATGGAAAGCGCCTCATCAAATCTGCTGCTGCGACCGAGCATATCGATCATGCACGCATAATGGGGAGGAATCGGTGTGATGCCATAACGATCAACCATTAGTCTGAAGAACTTCTCTCCTTCCTTTACGAGACCTGCATGATTGCAACCTACCAAGATTCCCAGAAATGTTGAGTCATCTGGCCTGTAACCATAGGAGCACATCTCACTGAATGTATTTAGTGCCAACTTTGCATCCCCATGCTGTGCAAAACCATGAATCAACGAGTTCCAAGACGTGACATCAAGGATATGCATATCATCAAATACAAGCCTCGCGGATCCAATTTTACCGCACTTGGAATACATGTTGATCAGTGCATTACCGGTACAAATTTTGGAGTCACACCCCAGTTTCAGTGCCAGGCAATGAAACTGTCTTCCTTGATCCAACAATGCCAGATCTGCACAAGAACTCAGACCACTAGAAAATGCATAGTCATTTGGTGTGAAACCTTCTGAGTGCATCTGAGAAAGCAATTCTACAGCCTTCTCGCTGAATCCATTTTGAAAGTTGGCTGAAATAGCTGTTGTCCAGCTAACAAGATCAGGATCTTCAATCTTATTGAGTAAAGCCTCAAGTTCTTCTACAAAACCATTTCTACCATACATAGAGAGTAAAGCATTTGATACTCTGATAGCTGTCGTCAAGCTGCGCTTGATAGCTGAGCAGTGAAGTTGACGCCCCAGACGGATGCAGCCACAAGCCCCTAGAGCAATTGAGAATGCAAATTCATTGGGCTTGACACCCTCTAAACCCAGACTGCAGAAGATTCGCAATGCGTCTTCCAGCCTTCCATCTCTGATGTACAACTGCATCATAGAACACCAGGATACTATGTTCTTACAGTTGAGGTTCTCAAACACCATCTTCGCCAGGTCAATGTCACCATTTCTTGAATAAAAATCGATAAGGGCACTCGATGCGTAGACACTTTGCAGACCCATCGTCTTGATCATGTATCCATGTATCTGCTCACCGAAACCATGAGGGCACGCTGCTAGAATGCTTGTCAGCGTGTGTTCATTAGGTTGCAACCCCTGATTCATCATCTGACAGAGCGCCTCCACAGCCTGTACGAAATCGCCATTCCGGCAGAGCGCCGAGATTAGCGAAGTGTATGCCACAACGTCCGGTGACTCCATCCGTTCAAAGACATCCGTGGCCGCCGACAAGGACCCGCATCTCGCGTAAAGCCCGATCAAGCAGCTTCCGACCCAGGCGTCCCCCGCGAACCCCGCCCGCACGGCAAGCGAGTGCACCTGCTCGCCGAGGCCGAGCGCGCCGGCGTCCGCGCACGCCACCAGCGCCGCGTTGCACGCGAAGTCGTTCGGCGCGACGCCGGATTTCAGCATGTCCACAAACATCGAAATGGACGCTTCGGGGCGCCCGTTCCGAGTGCACCCGGAGATGGCCGAGGTCCAGGCGACGACGTTCTTGCGAGGCATTAGATCGAACAGATCGAGAGCATCCCCCAGCCTCCCGGACTTCATCAGCCGGTCCAGCCGTTTGCAGTCGAGAAACATGTCCGGTGGCTCGGCGCGGCTCTTCCATGCCGCCGGCGTCGAGCATCCGCTCGGCGGTAAATGGCTCGTGGGGAGGTGTCGAGGGGCGAGTGGGAGGTTGTTGTGGAGCGCGGCCATCTGCTGCAGCGGTCATTTGCTGCAGGAGCGGGAGAGGAATGGATAAGGCTTCCGCATAGAGGTGAATGGACTGAGTCATTGTACATGGGCCCAATCCAAATGAGTCATTGTACCTGGTTGAGATGGACATAAACCCGTACTGACAAAGCTGAAATGCCAAATATACTGCGGTGATGTGAAAACTTATTTGTTCCGTTTTAAATTAGAGTTCGTTTTGAACAACGACACGATCTTTCAAATATAACTTTGATTTTCTATTTTTTTATAAAAATATTTATTAGAAAATGATGCATATATATTTTTTAAAGTATTTTTCAAGATAAATCTAATCATATAATTTTTATATTTTTAAGCTTAATAAATTAAAAATTATTTATGATTTATATTTCTAATATTTGACTAAAACCATGTCCAAAACGAACTCTATTTTGAAACGGGGGAAGTATTTACAAAATTTCATTCATTCATAAATCTGCTTCAAGTCTTGCACATAGAACAAACATGTATTCCCATGCTTCCTTTACACTTGGGGAAAATATTCGGTGAAAACCGCTTACTCGGTGGAATTCATTGAAAAATTATAAAACTCGGCATACATGTAGATGATAGGGTGAGAAACGTCCCCACAAAAGTTCACATTCAAACTCAACTTCATTAAAAAGATGCAAAAATAACAAATTAGGTCGCAAGAGAACAAAAATACATTACATACACTATTTTGTCCTTTTCTTGATGATTTTTTTTATTTTTATATCTTTTTAATGAAGTTGTGCTGAAGCTGAAATTTTATGCGCATGTTTCTCACCATATCTTCTACTCGTATGTCAAGTTTCATAATTTTTCAAAACTTGTAACTGTTTTTTGAGAGGTTTTCACGATTCCACCGAGTAGGTGGTTCCACTGAATATTTAGCCTTACACTTAACACAAAGACCAAGTTACAATAAGAGAAAAGACGTTCCATTACAGCCACTTACCCCATGATTTTCATCTTAATATAGACTGCGGGCTTCAAGCCTAGTATCCTACACTCCTAATTAGTATCCTACACTTGATTAGCATATTGGATGCAAGAAAAGGAATGAAATGGCTTCTTTCAAAACAATATATGTACACATGTTAGCTGCGGTAAGATGCGCAATACTACGTTCCTACAACAGAAACCACATGAGCTGAAGTATTTCCAAGCCTCTTGTGTTAGATGAAGCTACTGCAGCCCGACGGCCTCAAGTTTCTGGCGCTTCCTCCTGACTCAGATGCCTGGATATTTGATGCAAGAAATGCAGACAACAAAATAAGAAAATAGACAAAGAAACATAGCCAAAACGAATGTTGCCAAGGAATAATATCCTAGTTGAACATACAAATTTCCTTATACAGGATAATCTTAAGCACATTTTCATGTTTATGCTGATTGTGAAGCCCAATGATCGTCCTATAATAAAATAGAACGGACTCTGCATAAAATGTTAAATGTTGCTCTACAAGATTCACATGTAACATTTCAGAAGTACTCAGCCATGTTTCCAGGCATTCCTTCACAATACTGTTCTCTAAAAAGAGGCAAAGGTGTTTATAAATTGCAAGAAAAACATGATTTGCCGCTTAATATGGTGTATGTGCCAACATACATGAACAAGTTCAGAAGAAGAAGAAACCTGAAATTGATAACCTCAAGATCCTGCATCCAATTCCTATGATGTCCGTCTGCCATAAGAAACTTGATCGTCCTACATGTATCACAATGCATCAGTATTTATGTTTTTTCACTAAATTTAACGATTTCTCTCTGCTCTTAAAAGTCCTAGAGAATGGAAAGGACATTCACCGAAAATATATTAGGATACATCCACTGGACCCTGGATTGCTCTGCCGCTGATGTAGGTTGACCAAACTGTCGAATTTATAGAAACTAATTTATTCTTTATAGTCATTATACATTCAATTCAAAAGAAACTGCAAATGGAAATGCAAGGTTGGCATTGTAACTGAATAAACCTGCAAAGTGTTTCCCGCAGGTATTTGGTTACCAAAGTGATGAGGATGACCAGATTGCACCTCGTAACGGCTATCAAATGATAGCTCATTTGGATCAACTTCTTCCTGGAAGTTAAACAGTTAAAAGTCACAATGCAGTCACAACTACCAGATATAATAAAGAATGAACAAAAATATACTGATAAAAGAGACTACCATGAGATCAACAACACCATGTGTTCTAATATGAGTACCGAGGTTTGAGGCAGTCGAAGAAGTATGAAAAGCACCCTTCTGACTTACATCTGATGACACTAGTAAGGATTCCTGTCATACAGTAAATAAAACTTGGTTAGTATCAATAAGAATTATGAAAATAATGCGAGGAACATACGTAGTGGAAAAAGGAGACACCTTATTGCCATTTATCATGGAATCCATGCTTATCTCTTTACCCTTTTTAGGAGGACGGCCTCGACGCTTTTTTGCTGGACCACCCTCAGATGAACCAGGATGTGCATGGTTGTCACCATTCACAATCGCCCGTTCAGATGTTGTAAGTTTCTGCTCCAGTTCACGACACAAATAATCATCAAGAAGGGTCTTTTGTATATCAAGTAGGAGTCTTGCTGCAAGTTGATACTTCTCATCTGATGCCATTCCGATCTCAACAAGACGGAGGCATTGTAAAGAAATATAATCATAACGCTCGATGTGATTACTTATTGCCAAATCATTTGATGGATTTTCCAGGGGGTGCAACTGCTTAAAGTCAGTGCGCCATCTGCTAAGTATATAGCAAGGGAGGATATCATATATTTGCTGCCATTTAAACACAGATAATGTGTGCCGACAAATTATGCCTGTAAAGTGAAATAAACCACAATTGCACTCCATTCTGTTAGTCGTCATACAATGAACAACCTCATACTTTTTACTCAGCATTTCATTGCCTGCTTCAGCTAAATCAGTAACTATAAAAGAAGATGCTGATTCATCCAACTCAACTCGACAATGAATGGTTGCCTTTAGCTCATCCTGAAATTTTATAAACATATTGAAGGTGTATAGTTTGGATAGCTGTTCTTCCATTGGAAACTTCGATAACAGAACCCTGGTGCTATTTAATGACTCAAAATCATAGTCTTGTTCCATTTTGTATTTGTTCTGCAAAAGAATCATGTAGCTTCCTAAGAACTCCACCAGGGTAGTCTCTGGGCTTATTGAATCCTTGAAAAATGCATTTGCATTTCCCCACTGAATATAAGTACACAAGCCTGCCCAGAAGGCATCCTTCAGGAAGGCAGGTGCCCACAGGTGTCGGTTCTCAAACAAGAAGATGATCCATTCATTATCCTGGAGGCCAAATCTCTCAATTAAGTTCTTCCACCTACCCTCAAACTCATCATTCTTCAAGGAATCATACATCACAGTTTGCACTTCGGTTCTAAACGCTTCACATTCTTCTGAATCAACTAATTTTTCTGAAATACTCTGTAGCACATGCCACTCGTTTATTCTATGCCGTGTCTTCGGAAACACTTCTCGAACCGCAGCTTTTATCGCCACACATTCATCAGTGACTATGGCAGTTGGAGGTCGTCCCTTCATACAAGTTAACCATGACTTGAACAACCATAAGAAACTCTCTGTACTCTCATCTGACAGCAAGCCACAACCTAACAATACAAGCTGACCATGGTGATTCACGCCCAGGAATGAAACAAGGGGGACACTAAACTTGTTTCTTAAGCATGTTGTATCGACCAAAATAGCATCGCTAAAATATTGATATGCAGCCCTGGATCTTGAATCAGCCCACAGAACACTCCTTAGATGCCCCTCAACATAAAAATCCATGACATAGAAGGAATTTGGCTGCCCTGTCTGCATGTCGGCAAAGAAACTGTTGATGGCCGCAACATCAGCTTCTCCAATCTTGAGCCGGCCCCAGTCATCAAATATCGGGACATCAATCTCTCCGGAGGCCGAGCATTCCCCCCTGGCAGCCCTCACCACAAGATCTTTGCTCATACCACTGGGCAGCGTCTTGTAACATCTAAGGAATCGTGCCGCCGACGGATTCAGCGTGTGATTGTGTTCAAGGTTGACGTCCGTCAGGTGCAGCAGGCCATCACCCCACAGCCTGGCGACCACGGTGGCCTGGCAGTTGGTCTTGGCCGTCGGCCTGGCCTGGTAGCAGGCGTCCTCCTTGCCATTCCCCCACTTGTTGCAGACTAGCACCAGGCGGCGGCAGAGTCCGGCCTTGGTGAAGGAAGACTTCTTGACGCAGACGCCGAAGCCCGTGCGGAGGGCATAGCGCTTGTAGAAGTTGAGCACCTCCTCGTAGGACTTGAAGACCATCCCGTCCCTCGGAGTCCGGTCGTCCCCGTACGGCGCGGACGCCGAGGCGGCAGTGACGGCAGAGTCTTCCATCTCGACTGTCTCCGCCGCGGCCTCTACCAAGGCGGCGAACTCCTTGCTTCCGGGCGAGATGTCCTCCCCGTCGTCGTCGTCGTCCGGGTTGCCCGGGAAGGTTAGTTCCCCCGGATTCGAGTCCAACTCCATCATGCTTCGCCCTCACAAATCTACTTGACAATAGGAGGAAGAATTAGCGCATCGAACTGATTCATACCGGGAGTAACGGAAACCCATCTGCTAGAAAACGGAATCAACCCAAAGCAAACTTACCGGACCAACTCCAGAGGATCGGAGCAGGACGACGACGACCGGAGCACGGAGGCGTGGGAGTATCTCTGAACGGCTTCAGATAAGCGAGCCGAGGAACCGAGCCGGGGCCCGGGAGGAAGCGCCGCCGCGTCGGGTTGGGTCCGGAGGAAGGGGAAGATAGAGTAGAGTAGAGTAGTGGGGGGACTAGGCCGGAGGGCAGCGCAGTACTTTCCCTATTTTCGGAGGGTGTTTTCGCAAGCAAAGAATACGCGGGAGGAAGGAGGAGAAAAACTTCACAATTTTGGTACCGGCGGATTCGACCAATTGACACTTTCAGATAGCCTAATCTTGAGTGATCATGATTTGATGAGGACTGACATAACATGCTCCAATGCATATCGTCGTTAATAACTTACCTCAAAATATAAAATGTTTTTTTACAAAACTTCAGTCTGGACACGACGGTACGTGCGCATGGCTCACATTAACCCGTGCAATTGCTTTATAAGGCTGGCAAAATGATACTTCATTTTTAAAATTTTATCACTGTTAATGCTAAAAGTAAATGGTGATAATATTTAAAGAATAGAGGAAGTAGTTGGTTAGATGGTCTAAAGGTGTTGCGCACCTAAGGCGTGCATATTTCAACAAATGGCGTTACTAAATTTGGAGCGTGTATTTTTAATGGATAGAGTTAGCAAATTTAGAGTGTGCATATTTTAACGGATAGCGTTAGCAAATTTAGAGTGTGCATATTTTAACGGACATCATTAGCAAAATTAGGGTGTGCATATTTCAACAATGGCGTTAGCAAATTTAAAGTGTGCATATGCCTTATTGGTTTGAGAGAAAATCCATATTTAAATTGATAATTCCATTTGACTATTGTACTAGTTAGACGTTTGTCGGTCTACATAAACTTTAACCATTACAGTAAAATCTATTTAATTTCTTTTATGATCTCTGTTTTCCTTTTTCATTATTAAGGCAAGTGACCTTAAGTGATGTAACTATGTTCTCTAATTAATAGTGTGTCAGATGGCTTCAGAAAAATGACCTTTGCCTAGTAGTACTGTATGTTTAATCTTTTGGTTTTTTGTGTGCGCGGAAAACAGGTTGGCACGAAAGAACCCGCTGGTGTACATGCCGGCATGGCGGGTCCAGGAGAATTGCTCTTAACATAAACTATTCAGCTTCAATACTTTCATTACATACTGTATTTATTTACATACATGGATCGACGCCAGAACAACATCTGATCTGATTCTGATGCTATTACTATGTTGGCAGAAATATGGGAAAATTGCCTTTGACGTAAGTAGAAATGGGCTCCTCATTTCCTAAATTTAATGTGTCCCAAATATTGAATGCTCTCAGCAAGAGCACTGCTAGGCTTATAATAAACAGGGTATAATAAAATGATAAGCAGGTAGCCTCACTGTTAAACCGATTTGGTACTCACTATCTCACGAGCCTTAAGCCCTTAATCATAGGTGATGGTCTGCTCGGTGTGTATATCGGAAGTTTTAGTTGAGTACTTGAGTATAACGCTTCATCCCTTGTAAGCCACAATGAACTGATTGATCCAAACTTTGACAACTCGAGTTGTGTATTCTG
Source organism: Oropetium thomaeum (assembly GCA_001182835.1). Lineage (NCBI taxonomy): Eukaryota > Viridiplantae > Streptophyta > Magnoliopsida > Poales > Poaceae > Oropetium > Oropetium thomaeum. The sequence continues at coordinate 81,563 of LFJQ01000123.1, read as the reverse complement.
TAATTCCTTTTCATCCTTTGTGAGCCACAAAGCACCGTTAGTGTGCATGGAAAGACAGGTTACCATTCACCTTCAATAGATTGATATGAAATCTAGTTATGCTTTGCCCCTTTGCGATAAGTGTTGGCCTTCTTCCAAATGTGCATTGGCATGTAACATATCTGTCTGCTTTTGCTGATGTCTTAGGTCAGTCCGTCTGTTTTTCCTTGAGTAAGGATCTTTTGTTTGTGTCATCTATGATTTAGGTAGTGTTTGGTTGCATGACCAATTCATCCATGTACCGATTCACTCATTCTTTCTCTGCTATAACAACAAAAACATCCTTGGGGGACCACCTTCGCCTTGAAACTTTGTCTGTTGGATTGATTACAGCACGCTCAGCTCCCTCAAGACGGTACCCAATGACAATTTCTTTCCTTTGTCTCGCCCGTAGAATGACCTCAAAGAAATTCAACTCTTCATCTTCTCTAAGGTACAGATCGGACGGATGTATTTGAATTTCATTTCCCTGCAAAGGATTCCAGATGCAAATATAGGTTATGCCAGAAAAGAAACCTGAGAAGAGGCAAGATCCAAAATTACTCTGACAAACAGACACATTAGAAGAATCATGTTTCTAAATGATGGAAAATTTTGGATTTTTTTGTTGATTATATTTCTAAATACAAAACAGATTGAACAAGCATATGACTAAAATGCATTGAATTAAACCCCTAAAACAATTATCTAAATGTATAGTTAAAGCTATTCAGATAAACTTTTCCTTTCTGGAGATGACAAGCTACAGGTGAAGTAATCTACTGGACAATATTCATGTCAGATATAGAGCCGCTTCAGTTTGTGTACTTAAACATGTAATTGACTCAGTGGCACAAACCTAAGTAATCCTAAAGTAATATGACTACGCGACCATCAAGTTCAAGAATTGCCACCTGTTCAGCAAAGAGTTCCTCCAAAATATCATTTATTTGTCGATCTTCTGCAACCATTGCCAATGCCATGCTCACAAGTTCATTTGAGAGGACATAGTCACTAATTTTTGACATTGTCAACAAATTTTTTGTCCTAGGGTCCAAAATCTCACTGATTATGACAGATTTATCAGATGCTTGTTGCATCTCCCCTATCCAAGAGCCTTCAGAAAAAGATCCTTGGGGAACATGTGAAACCATCGCATCCCTGTATGGAAGCCGTTTTGCCTGCAGTAGAGAATGAGAATAATCTTCAGTTACTGTAAACATTAGGAAAGACAGCTGGGAAATAAAAAACAGCACTTGACGAGATACTTGCAGGTCATTTGAACAGATGCTGATAACAAGTTAACAACCTGAATGTCTCTGATCAGCAGTAACGTTGCAAGTGACCTAGAGTCAGCTTGAATTGCTGAATCTTCAACAGACTCGTCTGCCAAAATCAAGATCTGCATTTTGCTTTCAAAAGTCAATCGGGCAAAAGAAAGCAATTATACTCACAGGGAGAACGTTAGCTTTAGTTATGCTGCACGACAACAATTATAACTGCTTCAAACTTACGGAATCGAATGATTCTAAAGGGAGGCTCTCCAGGTGACGGCGAATAACAGCATTTCCTTCACGATGTACCAAAGTAATATTTTCTAGACGACTGAAGTCCAGGCCTCCATCAATCAGCTTTCTTTCTCTGTCAATCTCAGGGACATCATTAAACATCCACAGCTCTGATCCTGGCGCAAGGAAGGCATCAAGTACCTGGATATCAGACCAGCTGAGTTAAATATATTTTGTCAAACAACAATAAGGCCTCAAGAACTCATTCCATAAACTATGCTATCCTGACATTAATTATACATAATAAAATTTGGAACAGTTCCAGGTACTCAATATTAGAAAGTATTGGCACAGGTTAATTCTGTCTCCAAATCATCTGACTACTTATGTCTCCATGATAGGCATGTGAACATTTAAGAACATCATTTGGATTCATCGTCAAGTTACCATTATCATATCTTCAATATCACGCCGCCAACCACAAAACAATATTCTTTCTGGAGACTTTGGAACAACAAAATCTTTAGGCAGATAGCCTCTCCTAACCTGCACAATTTTACAGGGAAAACAAATTAGGAGCTTCCAAGAAAGAGCTTACCACAATCATATCATCTATATCCCGTCGCCATCCACAAAGAAGAATCTTCTGAGGCTTTCTTTCAGGGTGAACAATGTCTATGTAAAGAGGCTCTTTAACCTGAATAATAAAATGTGCAGTGTCTATATCAACTTCTGTAAGATGACTGGTTCCTATGGTTTCAGAAGTGATAACAAGCATTGGACCCTCCACTGTAGAGTATTAAGAACAAATGGGAAGGGAATGCATAGATATCAAATCGTTGACTGCTGTTATTAAGCATATGATCCTGATGAGCAAACTTTTTAAGGAAGCAATTCTAGAAAAGGATGAAGAAAACTTATGTAAATGTTACAGGGCTTTATATAACACAAGTATATAGCTTACATATAGCCAGAAGTATCACTGCAAAAGTAATCCAAAAAGGTTTTTTGGGGGAAAAAAAAACTATAAGGGCTTGAATACATTGTATGTGCAATAACCACTAGATGTGATGATTGTCAATAAAATATTAAATGGTAGATATTATTGTTATAGGCAGACCTTTGGGCCATATTACTGTAGCGACAGCCCCATTCTAATAAGCTCACGGGAAGCATAAAATACCATAACAATTATGAACTATTTACAGTAGCCCATAAATGCAAGTCAAAAACTTTGAAGCTGACTTTCTACTCTCAATCATTATGTGATTCCGTTAGTTCTGAAGATAGGAATATATCAACAGAAGAGATTAAGTGGTATACAGAGGCATAGGCCATTTAACAGCCTGGAGGCAGACTAAGTTTCACAATGTCAGCACACTATGGTTCCTGGACGAAATAGTTCCATCCATACCATCACTTTGAGTGCACTTTCCGGAATGAAATGGGTAGACCCAAAATGTACCAACACTACCAAGAACATCATTATCTAAATACTACATAATTTGACATCAATGTTGAAACTATGAAGTCACAAGGGTGGAAGATATTAAACCAAACAAGAATGCTTGCAGATTATAGCAAAGAAAGAAATTACATCTTCATTCTAAGAAATAAAAACTACCTTTGGCAATGGTGCTGGGGCATATGTGTCATCATCTTCTGCAATTACTATCACCTCATCACCCTCTTGCAAAACATAACAATCATCAGGGTTTAAAACAATCTTGCCTCCACAAGATGCCACTTTGATGCCGCATGGAACAGCATCAGGAAAGCTAATCAGCACATCTTCAAACCGCATTCCATCTAACTTGGACCACTGTTTAATGTAGAATTCACAGTTCTCAAAGCCAAGAATATCTTCCCATATCTGTATATGTAACACAAATGATTATTGACATATCACTGAACTGAATGCGAATCCTTAAGAATTAAACTTAAACCATATTAGTAAAAGAAGCTGGTTTATTTAAATAAACAAGAATTATTTAATTTCACAAAAATCTGCAGTATCAAGAAGTTCGAGAAAAAAATATCTGCAGTATCAAGCTGAAGAAACAAAGCATATAAATAACACCAGATGAGTCTATCTCAGTTGGTTGAGGGTGGATGGACGAAGACCACCCAAGTTTTTTTTCTTCAACATAAATTTTGGAGCCTATTTCTTCTCATAAAAAAAGGCACCTGGTAGGCTGGTTCCTCCTAGGCTAGTCGAGTATTTGTTTAACTCAAAGGATACATGACTGTAAATGGATTTTTTTTTTTTGAATTGTACAGCAAGGGAACCCCCAGGTGTTATATATTATAGAACTGTAAATGGAATTAGATAGACAGTATAGTAGTAGGACATGTACTCATCTTTGTCTGGAATTATCTGAAGATTATAAATTCACTGAGCATGTGGTAAAGAGATCTTTAAGTTAGATAAGATGTGCACAATACAATATTTTACTATCAACAAAATTATAGCATTTAGAATTCGTTGTTCGTGGACCTGAGCAAGGCCTGGCTGGCGAGCACATTGTATCATCAACCGACCAATGACATCATGTGCAACAACAGTTTCCACAAGGTCTCCACCAACAAGTTTGACCAGAACTTCATTGTCAAGATCACTAAGCTCAACTACTATATGACCTCTTAGTCCCTCTTTGACTCCAGTCAAACTCAAGACTGTTCGCAGTGCACGCGCATCACTCTGCAATAAGGGTATCATGATGTAAGGAAGAGCTTCCAATCCACAGAAAGCATAGTTTGATCAACAGAACCTACCTGGTCAGCGTTTCCTTCCTCAGCCAAAACCACAATTGCACGCGCCTTAGAAACTGAGACCTTGTGCATGAAGGTTCATTAGTTGACATATGAACATAAATATATGAAAGGGAAGTGCTAGCCATTAGGCACACATATATTTACAAAATGGAAGTGCTAGCCATAATTAACTAACATCAACACATGATAATCATCCCATTAACTTTCAATGGACCATATAGGCAATTAACAATCACAGATATAAGATAATCAAAACGGAGGGAAGAAATGCCTGAAAAACCCACAAACCACATTGTTTACCTTTTTCAGGTCAGCCAAAATAAGAGGGCTTCCACTTCTACATATTACCGCAGTTCCATTCAAGTCAAACTCCATTTTGGCAATGTCTGCTTCCATTTCTTCTTTGTCTCTCTCAGCCATGACCACGATGGTGCCGCCTCCCAAACTTTCATTCGCAGTAGCAATTTGGTTCAATAGAGATCCCTATTGTAACCACAGGAAACATGCTAAATTAAATAACCTGAAGAAACACAACTCAATAGCAATTTGGTTAAGTAAATATCCCTACCATCAACAAAGCAAACATGTTAAAGTACAAAATATAGAGAAATATACAAAAGAATCACATGTAAGACACAACAAGACAGGTTTATTCTATCTGACACAAAGTTGCCAATGTTCATGACATTACAACAACAACCAAGCCTTTTAGTCCCAAACAAGTTGGGGTAGGCAAGGATGTTCATGGCATTCCATCAGGAAAAGTTAATTATAAGGTAACAGAATCCTATTAGCATCTACCATCTATATGTCTGGTTTTAGCTTTTAGGAACAACTTTAAAGCAGGGATAGAGCCAATATCTCTAAACATACTTAATGGCTATGGTGCGACCACAATATTCATGCCCAAACAGCAAGGAAAAAAGCAATACACTTAATCATAAATAGGAAGCAAGTCAAGGTTCATTCCGATATTACCAACTTGTCGCTCCATCCAAGGATCAGAGTATGGCTTTGCTCTATGACCTCACTTCTTCCTTTCCTCAAAGAATCAAACTTCTCCGATATTGAATCGGTTATGAGACCAAGCATCATGGCAAAAATCAACATCCCACCAATACTAATTGAAACTGAAACCAGCTTGGGTCCAAAACCCACAGCATTGGCATGGTTGCCAGAGTCAGCGACGAAGGTCCAAGACAGCCAAAGAGAATCAGATAAGCTATCATCAGTCACACCATACAGAGCCAACCCACCAAGAGCAATAAGTAGTAATGTAGCAATAAGTAGAACCAACGGTTTAGCGTACGGATGAAGTGACAAAAATATATCGACTCTGTATGCCAACTGTTTGTTTATGGGAACTTCTTCAGACTCATGTGAACTCCTTATTTTGGATACAATGTCTATGTACTTGAGAATGACTAGCGGCACATATATTACGGAAAGTGAGATCAGAAGGGACAAGTTCTTCAAGCTTCGGCTCTGCGTGGTGTTGCTATAATCCTGATGCAACAGATTAATCTCGCTCATATCCAATGAAGAGCCTATGGTACACGACTGCAGTTTTGCAGTAGCAGCAGCAAGCTGCTCCTGCAGAAATCAGACCAAAATGTAATAAGGCCGCCGGTTTCAAATATCTTTTGCAATTAACTCGATGTAATTACATCAGACCAAAATGTAATAAGGATTGTACCTCCAAATGGTAAACCTGATCATGAAGGGAGAAGTTCCTGCGGAGAAGGGAGGCCAAACACAGCAAAATGACCTGTAGCAAAATATTTCGCGAGTCTAAATAACCCAAGTAAAAAAAAAAAGTCAAACACGAAACCCAACTAGTTGACCCCGTTCGTACCGCGGCGGAAAGCATCCCAGACCATCGCGGGTTGATCGCCGAATCCCCCGGCTTCCTCCCGTGCACCGGCGAAGCCGTCGGAGCCGCTGCCTTCTCGGGGGCAGCCGTTAGAACGTCATCGCGGCGGACGCCAGCATACCGGGGGTCGCGGCGGCGCGGCACTGACGGAGGCAGTGGTTGTGGGTGCTGCTGTTGCTCCGGCGCCGGGTGCGGGGAGCAGGAGCGGGAACGGGAGCGAGGGGTGGGCGGCGGGCGGCGGTCGGCTAGGGAGTACGGCTTGTATGAGCGAGAGGTTGAAGGGAAGGGAGTTCTCGGGGTTCGGGTTCTGGAGGAGGAGAGGAAGGGCGGCGCCGGCGGAAAGAACCAGTCGCGGTGCGTCGCCGCCGGCAGCGGCGACGAGGGGTCGGGGTCTAGGGGCATTTTGGGGAAACCCCTGCTGGTGGCTCGTGGGGCGTCGAACGCTGCTGACGAGTGTGAAGGATGTCTGTCAGTCTCTATGTCTGTTCGGGGCGTGGCTGGTTGTTGGTTTTCGCGACATGATTCGCCAATGTGATTAACTTTGTTCTAGCTCATTGAACATGATTTTTTTTATATTACTCTTTTTTTAAAAAAGTAAAGTGCACGACTAGCCCTAAAACTTGTGTGACTGTGTCAACTAGCCCCCTCTACTCTCAAAACGTAGATTTGCCTCTCTAAACTTTTTTTAGGTTCATCGCAGGTCCAAAGAGTTATTAACCCATTAAACCGTCCAACATGATGTGTCAAAACACAGTTGGCTGGGCATAAATTTTTGTAAAGACCTCCCTAGACGAAGATGCTTTTGTAAAAGATTTTTCGTGGCAGATTATTGCATCTTTAAAACGTAATGCTTAGTTTTGTTCGGAAATTGTTTTTTATTTTGACGAACAGTGTTATTTTAGTTACTGAATATTTAAAACTTTTCATGCTTGTTCAGTTACCAGAAGAGTTGCAGATCACCGTGGCCATGTTAAAATTTGAGTATTTTAAAAAGTTGGTTTTGTTTTCAGCAGTATTAGTGATTCCCTACAATTATCGATGCTCGTGCCTTCCTATTGTATCGTTTCATGCAACGGCAATGACAATTGAAAAATTCAACCAAAAATTGGATTGCCTGTATATACATAATATTCAATTATCATACACACAAAAAATATTTAAGAAGTGATTTATAAAATAACCCCCTTTCGTGTCCTACCATTAAGCTAATGAATAGCAGAAGGGTCTCTTTTAAAAAAAATCACTGCTCGGTCGATTGTGTCTTGACACTTCAGTTTCACGTTAGATGTTTTAACGGGTTAATAACCCATTTGGACCTACGATGAACCAAGAAAAAAGTTTAGGGAGGCAAATATGCGTTTTGAGAGTAGAGGGGGCTAGTTGACACACCCGGACAAGTTCAGGGGCGGGCTGTGCACTTTACTCTTTTTAAAATACATAGGAGAGTTATGCATCTTTATATTAAGAGAAAAAAAGGATCGATGATTATACATATTGCGTGCCGCTTTTGACGGTCGTAGACAGTCTTATAATTTTGGCTGAAAGCAGAGGACTACCCTAAAGAAGAAACTTCCCTAGGGCTTACTCTCTCGTCATCAGACGACCTAGGTGTTTCGCTCCTGCTGTTATCCACAGTGTTGCTTCTTCTTTGATACTTTGCACCATTTAAGACGTGGTAGTTGCTTGTTGTCGAAAGACTCGATTGTTGTGCTCATTCCACAGCTATTAGAATGAAGCATGTGTCTATGTGGGTGTTTGGATACCCAGCTAAAGGAGGCAAAAGGCAAAAGTTTAGCCAAGTTTTGCTCGTTTGTCTCCAAACGGGCGAGGCTAAACTTTTAGCCCATTTGCCTCCCCGCGTCCAGACGGCCCGCCGCGCCCCCACCACCACTCCGGCGAGCGCGGCACCCCATCCCCCCAGCCGCCCTCCCTTCCTCCCCCACACGTGCGCCCCGTCCGACCGAGCGACCCGCGCCCGCCCCCCAGCCCGACGAGCGATCGCCCCCCACCCCCCCCCCCGCCCGACGAGCGACCGGGGCCGGCGCCCCCCCCCCCCCCCGCCCGCCCGACGAGCGATCGGGGCCGGCGTCCCCCCCCCGCCCGGCGAGCGACCGCCCCCCACCCCGCCCGACGTGCGACCGGCGCCTCCCCCACCCCCGCCCGACGAGCGACCGGGGCCGGCGTCCCCCCCGCCCGACGAGCGACCGCCCCCCCCACCCCGCCCGACGTGCGACCGGCGCCTCCCCCGCCCCCGCCCGACGAGCGACCGGGGCCGGCGTCCCCCCCGCCCGGCAAGCGACCGCCCCCCCACCCCGCCCGACGTGCGACCGGCGCCTCCCCCATCCCCGCCCGATGAGCGACCGACGCCTCCCCCACCCCACCGTTCGGCGTCGAGGCGGCGACCCTCCCCCACCCCCCCTCACGGCCCCGCGCCGGTGGAGCGGCCAGCCCCCCGCGCCAACGCGAGCCGACGCCCGCGATGAGTGTGACACCCCAGGTGTCATCAGGGTTTAAATCGACGCGCTAAAACCCTAATCGTCAATTTACTCACCTAAAAGTAAACATCAACATTTAGAATAAAAAGAAATGATGTTTGAAATGCTATAAAGGTTCACCATGACAACCTTGGCACACAACAGAACACTATAACCAATTCGGAGAAATTTCATCCCACAGTGTCGAAATCCTATTAACGGGAGTTAAATCCAAACCCTAACTCACGGCTATCCGAATTTCCACAAAACCCTAGCCATATTTTTACATAACAATTAACTACACATTAAAATAGAATTTTGGAAAATTTATCAGAATTTTTGGAAGAAGTTTAAACCCATTTAAAATTCTGACAAATTTAAACCAAGTTGAAAATTCACATACTTTTAGGAGCTGAATCAGTGAAAGTTCTTATAAGGAAAGTTGTTCCAAATAATTCACCCATCCTACACAAAAAGTTTCAAAAATTTTTGAACTCGGGAGCTAGATTTTTCAATTGACTAAATGGAAATTGAAAATACCTGTACCGTGAACAGTAGCCGTACCCGCTACAGTGCCGCTCAGTACCGTTGCCGTGTTGCCGCCGATGCAGAGCCGCGCCAGTGCTGCGCCGTGGCATCAAATCGCGGCAGAGAGCTGTCCTTCTCCTTCCTCTCCCTCTCCTCCCTCTCTCTCCCTCGCTTCTCCTCCCCGCACGCCATTGCCATACCGGCCACAGTACCCTGCCGTCCGGTCGCCTGCCACCGTACGGGAGCCGCCGGCCATCATCGCCGTCTTCGCGCGTGCGCACGGCAAATTCCCTCACCCTCCCTTACCTGCTTCTCCCTTGCGCATAAGAACCGAGCGTCTCCACTCCTTTCTCTTCCCCCGGTCTTTCCTCCCCCGCTCGCTCCAGGGAACGCTGCCGCCATAGCCGACCGGCCGCCCGCACGACGCCAGCGCAGTCCGGCGATCCCCGAGCCTCGCCACCATGTCTTACAACATCTCCTCGACCCACTGAAGCTCTTCGATCACCGAAATCCCCGGCCGAGCCGCCGTTCCTCCGGAACACTGCCGCCCCTGTTCTTCGGCCGAGAACCCTACCGTCGCCGCCTTTCTCCAAAATTCGTCACCATGGTACCGTGCCCCTTCAATTCCCTCCGCCGGCTAGTTCATCTCACGCCTTCTCATCAGTTTGACATGGTTCCAGCCGCCGCTCACCGCCGACGAGGAAGAAAAACCCGCGCCACCGCTTCGGCCGCCATTGCCGCCGCCTCCAGCTCCACGTCGCCGACCACCGTGCGCTCTTCCCCGTGGGCTTGATCCTCTTCAAATCCATGCATTGGCTCACGGTGATGCTCCATGACATCCCCATTTCCCCTCTACCCCTCTTCTCCGGCGAGAATTCCACCGGAGCGCCGCCCTGCCCTGTTTTCTGCCGCTCTGCTACCGTTCCATTGGTGTCTTCAGTTTCCAGTAATTAGACAGGAGTTGTCTAGTGTGTAGAAAATCGTGGAAAAATCTAAAAATGCCAAATCTAATTTTATTTGAATCCTTGAACCATAAACTAAATTTCTGTTAAAACACTTTTTATAAAATGACCAAAAATTTTCAGGAATAATTAAAATACCTTTTTCTGTTTTTGAATTTTAATTCTAGTTGTAGAGCAGTGCTGAGCCTGAAATTTGATCTACAAGTTCCTCATGGCAGAACACACTTACTGGAATTTTATGGGGATTTAGGACCACCAAAGTGTATACAATACTTTCACAATACCCCAATCTGCCTATTAAAAATACCATTTTCTAAAGTGTATCGTAGAAGTCAGTAAAAAGGTTAGACCCCAAAAACAAAGTTGTAGATTTGGTTCTCCTGAGTAACACCATAAAATATCATAATTTTATTCCAAGGTTTACCTATGGTTTCTGATTTTATAAATTCCAATAACAGGAACTTCGATGAATTATTGTAAAATTTAGAAAAATCACCTAGTCCTCAACCAAAGCTTAAAATTCATATTTCAGTGAGTGCTATCAATTAAAAGTAATCTCGAGATATGATTAAAAGTTTCATTTTTAACCCTAGTTTAATAATCGCAAGTGTGAAATGGTTAATACTCGAAGAAAGGTGTCGATCTAACCCTAAATCCTAATAATGAAACACTAGTTAATCTTTAATAAAAGCTTTGTGACTCTTTTCCTTAAGCAATTCACTGCATTTTCGTCATATAGGAACCGACCAGGAACGTCCGCCGGTGAACGAGAACCCAGAAGAGGCGCCCGCAGGAACTAACTCCGTGTTTGAGTACTCTGACTATTCTGCAAACCAAGGCAAGCCCCGGTGCACACCTATGTTTAAAGTTCTACTTTCTCACTGTGTATGTAGGTTTTTGTTGTGCATTAAGTTTCGTGGCCTGGGTGAAAACTTAGTTGCATGACTTATAGGATCCCCTACGGGTTGTTCTGATAGAGCCGGTACGTTAGAGCTATGCCTACTAATAGGGCAACGAAGGGATTTGAGTGGTATGGAGACTACTCCGGGGATTTACTTATAGAATCATTTGAGAAAGTCAGGACCCAACATTGTGTGAATAAAATTTGAGCACGATGTCGGGTGCGGCTGCATTGGTCAAGTTTGAGTTGTGTACCGAATACATACTGGCATATGGGACCCAGGAAACCGACGTAGCTCATTGCGCAGTGTTTGGACAATTGGCCATCTCTTTTTCCGGGTGAACGGACCAGTATGGTGGAGGAATTCGCATTTCTGTTTTCCTTGGGCATGTGCTAGTGGGAAAGGCTTGGGGCCGTACAGGAACGCAGGGCGTTGCCTGGAGGACCATGTCCTTGGAGAGATGGATGTTGGACCAACTCTGTCGCGATGCAGTGAAAGGTGGCCACGTATGACTCGTGGAGTGCGCACGTGTCGTGTTATTCGGGTTTCTCCTGCAGGATGTAAAATCAATTATAATTGCCGTCCCTCGCGGTATTGAGTACCACTTGCTCCTTTCCGCCGTGGCGACACTATAAAACGTGGTAGCAGGAGTTGTGATTGGAGGTTTGAGAATAAATGGCAGAACTATTGTATTGCACTTGATTGCGTAGATGCTATCGCACTTAGTAAGATTACAGTAACCATTCTGACAACTTGGCTAAAATACTGAGAACCATTAGTAGTGCTGTATTTTTGCAAATACCTACCAACTGCCACCAATATTCCAGCATTTTAGGAGTCGGCCTTAGAAGGCCTATTGACGGGTAAGTCTTGCTGAGTATTAGTTGCTCAGGCTTTATGCTCTTGTTGTTTTGCTTGCAGGATCTTCCTTGGTCTTGAGGACTGAGCATGCCTTGGGCTGACATGCTTGTTATAGGGTTGCTGATCGACGAGTGGTAACTAACGCTTCCGCAGTATCGAACCCGAGTTTTCCAAAACTACGTTTCCGCACTTAAATTATCTGAATCAATGTTGTAATATTAAGAATTAATGTACCCTTTAAATCATGTTTTACGTGTCCTTGTTAATTATTGTGCTGTATGGTCGCTTGCTTCGCCAAGCGGCACCCCGAATGATCCTGGATGAGCAACCGTACGATTTTATCGGACGGGGTGCTACAACGAGGTCAGCACCCCCTCTGCGAGCGCGACCAAGATTTCGCCCGCCGCGCTCACCAAACGCCCTACACTAAAGTTGTAGCGGCTAAAAGTTTAGCCGCTAGAACTTTAGCGTAGGGGCTAAAATGCCAAACACCACCTATGTCTTTTGTCTTCTCCTTACACAGTCTCTGTTGAAGCTTGTGCCTAAGTATCAATGATGTCAAGCGCGGTTGTATGGAAACAGTCCGACATGTTCAGGTAGCTTAAAAACAACCACCAAACATGGCGTGCCATGCAACAATGGAGCAACAAATAATTTTTGCGATATAATTGAACATGATCATTGGGGTGATAAAAAATTCTTTCATAGTTTTGTCCCAAAATTATCGATTTTTTTACTATGATTGTAAGTGATTCTATCTAATTACCTGTGCCCACAGGTCATGAGACACAACAATAAGAAATCAACTATTTTAGTCCAAACAAGTAAAGTTATGTTATTGATGAATCTATGAGATTCAAACATGAAACAAGATTTATCGCTAGTTTTCACAATTTTATAACTCTTTAACAATATTCCAATCATTTGTGTGTCTCTTATTAAAACGGAGGTCATAAGAATATAAAAAGTATTTAAAGTTACATCAAAAGTAAATTCCTTTAAACTTTAAAATAATACTTTTAAACAAAAATATAATATAAAAAATTAGATATTATGATAGTTTATTTCGGGATGAATCTAATAATATTCATTTACACACCATCAATTTTTAAGAATTGTTTATTATTAATAGTTAAAATTATAAATGTTTGACTTTCACAAAATCAGTAAATATCATCGAACGGAATGAAATTGTTTTGCTTTTACATAAATCAGTTTAATTTCATAGGAAACAAACTTAGGATTCAAAAGAATTCCCTCCAATACAAAGAGTCTATGACCAACTGACCCCACACACCAGAACTTCCCGCGCGAAACTCAATCAGCAAAACAAAAAGCGCGCCAAAAGGAAACAAACAACCCGACCTAGCACAAGAAGGAAAGAGAAAAAAAAACAGACAAAAAGAATTCCCCTCAAGTTTCAGCCGGATCCATGGATGCGGAGATGGAGGACGCAGCCACCCAGGCGGAGATCGGGTGGGATGGCGGAGGCGGGGGAGCCGATGCTGTGCTGGGTCTTGCCGGAGGCGGCGCATCGGTGTCGCTGTGCTACCACCAGGCGTACGGTCCCCACGACGACCTCCTTCTCCTCGAGGCTGCCGAGGACCTCCTCCCCGACCTTCTGCAAGGCCGGTAAGCGCTCCTCTCCACGACGCACCTCACCTGTTTTCTCCCCCAATAGATCAAGAGCCTGGAGTTTGGTTTCTTCAGATGCCCCTCTCGATTTAACTATCTATGTGGAGTTACATATTTTATTAGGGTGTCTCTATGAGATCTTGGATCGATTATTTGCAGAAACTCGTTTTTAAGGAGTTGACTCTGACAGATAGTCGATTTGCGAAACATTGCGAGCTATAGCCTTCCGTATTAACAACGCGCTGCAATTGAGTGTCAAAAACTAAGGCTCCGTGGTGTTTGAGGCAAAACCTTCTGCCACCATTGCACTTGCAAGCTGCAGCTGCCACTGTCCGATATGGACTATTCGTCCTGTGAGCTAATTTAGTTGGTATGAACTACTCGCGCATACTGTTGTTGCTAATGACAACTTGAACTTAACCGTTGGCCAGTTGCCAACATGATTTGGCTAATATGGTAGTCTGGTAATTCTTGTGTACTTGTGACGGAGCCTGCGCTTCTATGTACTTAATACTGACCTCGTCATGTGTCATGCTAAAATCAGCCTGCTAGTCTTGAGTTTTTCCTTCAAGTTGATATTGCAGTGTTACTGTATGATGCAAAGTTCAGCAATGTTTAATTTTTTTTTTTTCCAAATAGACAGATATCAGCTGAATGTAATGAGGTTGATCCATGTATTTTCAGCACTGTGACGTGCCATTGGGTGTATTATAGTGCCTACTATGCATTACTTCGGTGTTTGCATGTGTGAGACATTTTGCCATTTCATTTGATGCAGGGTCACTGTACGTGGGCGTCCAGATGAGGAAGCTGTTCTCTGCACACCTTCTGCCACGTATGCCATGAAGTTTGTGGGCACATCCAATTCCATGTTTCTTATACCTCCCGGTGAACCATCTGCCCCAAGCTTAAGGCCTGATAATACCAATGGTGATGCAGTGGCCGCTACCATCAAACTAGCACCTGGAAGCATTGAATTGATCCATACTGCTCCACACCTTGACAAACTCAGGAACCTTCTGCGCGAGAGGCCCTATGTGCTTGATGAGGATCTTGGGGATGATTATCAACACAAAAAGGGGCTGTACACATGGCAAGATCTTTGTGAACGTGTCCAGGCCAGTGATGGAGAGATGTTAGATGGGCTGAATTCCTTCTCTGCTCTTGAGATTGATGGATTCTGGAGGACGATCGATGCCAACTCTTTGAACACAATTCTGGACATGATCCTGCACAACTCTGTGCTGCACGACTGGCCCCTAAATGCATTGCCAGAAAATGATGTGCTATCTGTTATGGAATCAGATGGTTTCATGCATAAGATTGTAAGACACTGTCTCAACATATTTGGCACCAAGGTAGACAAAGAAGGTAGAAGTTTTTGGAGCCTTGATGAGAGGCGTGTCTGCTTGCAATCTGCTCGAAGAGCGCTTGGTGTGGGAAAGATGAAGCTCGGTAACTTCATGGACAAATGGGAGAGAAGCATTCCTTCAGGAATGCGTGCAGATCTTCAGATGCTTGAAGGGGAAGTGTTGTGTGAAAAGCTTGGGGCAGAGACCTGGGTGCACGCTTTCAGTGTTGCAGATCTGCCACTGACGCCTGCTGAGAGGTTTGCAGCACTTTTCCGCGAGCGGCCAAAGTGGGAATGGAAAGATATGCAGCCCTACATTAGGTATGGTTTACGCAGACTTTTTTTCTGTTGAAATTGTGTTATGGGACTGATAAATAACAAGGTATGTTTCTCATGTGTTCAGGGACTTGCGTGTGCCTGGTGTTTCTTCAGAAGGATTGCTTATCAAATATACTAGAAGAACCCAACCAAGTGCTGATGCTGAGGCTATTTTTACTGCAAGATAATGGTTCGACCCTACTAGAGTAATTCGGTTCTGACAAAAGTCCAAGCGGCGGTTTTGCTGAACTTGAAACAGGTTATTGGCCTTGATATTGTTCACAGCAGCAGGTGTTTAAGGCATACTAGTTGCGTATCTGATCTTCCTTGTAGTACAAGATGCAATTTCTGAAATACTCCATACGCTGCTACATTAAGGTCGTTGAATTTCAAGTTTGTGCCTTTAGCTGCAGCTTATCATAAGCATAGCTGTTCCTCATTATGATTCCAGAATGGAAGAACTAATGTGTTAAATGCATTGCATGATTGTTGTATTTCACTCATGGTTACGCTTTTTTGAATTCAAGCCTAGAAACACTGAAACAGGCTTAAGCTTACACACTCTGCATTGACAGTGACGAGTGAGATACACGGGCAGGGCAAGTAACTGATGGACACCAAGGAACCCCCCGCCGACGAGGTCCGCCCCGGCGAACTCAGCCAGCCAGTCCACGTCCCACAGGACGCCTCCACCCTCTCCCCTCTCGCACAACCCTTCGTCCCCGCGGGTCCTCCTTCCGGCCGCACCAAGGAGCTCCGCTGGCAAGACCCCCCCTCGGACGAGTCGTCAGCTGCACCACGCCGCTCCTTCCGAGACGTGGTCCGGGAGAAGGGCAAAGCGCCGGCACCCCCCTCGCCGCCTCGCCGGAACACCCCCCCACCGGGCGCGCGTCTTCGCCTGGAGGAGCGGCCTTCCCACCAAAGTCCGTGGTGGTCGTTTCAGGTTCGTTGCCGTTCCAGCCGGGCAGCAGCAGAGGGGCGGCCGGTCGCCGCCGGCAGCGTTCCCCTTCGCCACGCCGTCAGGCCCCCCAATCCCGGCTGTCGCGGAAGGAGATTGAAGACGGATGGCAGGTGGTCAAGCGTCGCCGCCACGTACGCCCGAGACGTCGTCAGGCCAGACCGCCGCCGCCTCCCGTCGCGAACGGCCACACCGACGGTTGCTGGAACTGCCTTGCGCTCAACCACGTCAAGGCCAACTGCCACCGGCCGGTCAAGTGCCTACGTTGCCATGGAGATCATCACCTGGCGCGGGACTGCCACCGGCCCCGTCCGCAAGCGGTCGGCCGGCAGGAGGACAAAGGCTGTCGATCGGCGCTTCATCAGGGTTGTCGCTGAGGGTTCCACCACTCCTGAACCTTCGGGAGTTGCTGAGACGCCTTCCCCGGTGCAGAGCCCTTTCGGGTGGGCTGGCTTCTCGCAACAGCACCCGGCGTCGGGAGAGGAGTTGTCCCAGGAGTCAGACCAGGAACCTCTGCCGGAGCTGCCTTCCTCTGGGGCACTGCGCACGGAGTCCTCCTATGATGAGCTGCCGCCAAGCAACACTGCGTTCAGGCCGGTGGCGGACATCTGCTTCGCGCCCTACACGGGAGAGAAGGCCGCAGAGGAAGCCCGGCTGAGGTGGGCGCTCACGGCGCTGACCGGCAAGGCCGCGGCGCACATCTCCATGGAGGCTGCCAGAGCTGCAGTCCGCGATGGCCTGGGCATTCCAGAGCAGGACTTCTCGGTGCGGGCGTTTGCTCCCGAGAACTTCTTGTTCAGCTTCCACAGCCAGGCTGCCCGTGATCGCGCCCTCGCCGCAGGGAGCGTTCCGGTGGAGGACACACGCCTGGTGTTCCGACAATGGACACGCCTGGCCCAAGCACGGTCGGATACGCTGTTCATCAAGCTCACGCTCGAGCTGGACGGAGTGCCGGCTCACGCATGGCAACTGAATACGGCCCAACAGCTGTTCGCCTCGTGCGGCTGGGTAGAGAAGCTCGACCCGGCGACGGAGGGCAAGACGGACCTCTCGTCGTTCCGGCTCACCGTCTGGACGGACGACGCCAACCGAATTCCGACCATGAAGACGCTCTTCATCGCTGAGCCGGAGACGCCGGTAATGTACGCAAGTGAATCGACGCAGCTGATCTTCGGCAACCTGCCGCCCCACTACTCAAAGAAGCGCGCGCTGGGTTACCCTATCGTCATACACATCCGCCGAGTGGAGGATTTCACGCCCAGGTCGCCGTCAACGTCCGGGGGGCCTTCACCGCCGTCGTCCGATGGTGATAGCGGGCATGATGGCAACCCCGACCGTGGCTACGGCGAGAGTCGCGGCTCAGGAGGACCCCGTGTGTTTGGCTTCCGCTGTCAATACGGGGTGGCGGACGGTAGGAATGCCGGACTGCCGCAGCAGGAGGACCGGGACGCCAAGCGTCGTCGTCGGGGACGCCAATCGGGCTCTCAACACGTTCGCTGTTTGCGTGCGGGCTGTTCTGTTGTGCCCCGTCGTGAGCGGCGCCGGCAGACTCCGGCTACACCGTTTCCTTCGTCGGAGGAGAGGAAGACAGGCTTACCGAGAAGGAAGAAGACAAGCGCAAGGGGGGGCCCGACACAAAAGTGGGTTCCCAAAGCTCCTGCAGAAACTGTCACCCCCAAAGTAGGCGACAGAACCCTTCCTGCAAAAGGAAACGGAAAGGACCAAGACCGACCAATGCGATGCCTGGAAATCGTGGGGTTCGAATCCCAAATGCCAGTTCGGGAGCAGACGACGCCAGTGGGGGCTGATCCCATGTGCGGCGAAGCCGCGTTGTGGGCGGCCACGGCCACCAACCCCACTGAGGCCGCTCAAATCCCGGAGATGCTTGGGCAGGACGGCGAGCTTTCGTTCCGGTCCCCTGCCAAAAGCAAAAGCATGCCCGATGAAGACAACGGCCTGAGCAGCCATGAAGGACAAACCGTGCCAGCCACGCCTGCAGCAGGAACAGGACCACTGCGGGTCTACTCACGCCGTGGGAAAAGCGCGAAGCAACAAAGCAACCTCAGCGCAAGGGTGGGTGAAGACCACAGCCCGGTGAGACGCTGCCAGCTCAATTGCAGCCGGGCCGCAAGTAACGACAGTAAAAGAACCAAAGGCTGGCCCGGGTCGGGAGGAGGCTCTGGCGGGCCTCTAACAGGCCTCCCGGACGAGACGAATGCCGTGCTCCGGCCTCCCAACAGCAAGGAAGTAAGGGCCACGCAGTCCTTCCTAATGAAGGTAGTCCAGAAACTACAAACACCGCTGGCGCCCCTACCGGCCCACTGCGATGCTTTGCCAACTGCTTCAGTACATGCACGCATGCCCGGTGAGCCTCGCCGAAGCCAACGCCTTGCAAAGAGCAGCCTAACAGCAGTGCGTCCCTCCAAGCGTGGTGAAGTAATTGTCATGAAGAAGCTGGGACTCTCACCAGCACAGGGGGCCATTACCGAGGAAGAAAGGCAGGCATACAAGCAGCTCTTCGCCAAGCCACTCTCGGACCAGCACTTCGCCGCCATCAGAGACCTTTTTCCGGCGGCAGCAGTCCTTTCGGACCAGGAGCTACTCACGGCCGTGTTGCAGGCCGGGGAGCTGATCCCAGCGTGATGATTACTCGTCACCCGCCCCCCGCCCGGATGCTCTGTTCCAAATGGATTACAACGTTAACATGCTAATCTGGAATGTGCGCGGTCTAAATGACAAAGCGCGTCGTGATGTCCTGAAACATGTGGTCGCCGATGCTAAGGCGGATATAGTCTGTGTTCAAGAGACCAAACTTGATGTAATTGGCCAGCGGGTCATTTATGAAATGTTAGGTTCTGACTACTCGAGTTTCGCCTATCTCCCCGCTTCTGGTACAAGGGGCGGGATCCTGGTGGCATGCCGGTCACCGTCGATCACGATGGTACCCAGTCATACTGGTGTTTTCTCAGTAACAGTGCAAGTTTCAACCGGATCCCAGGCATGGAACCTCACTACGGTATATGGGCCCCAAGCGGACGTGGACAAAATCGCATTTCTCGACGAACTGAGAACCATCAGGGCCACGCACGTAGGACAATGGGTGGTGGCAGGAGACTTCAACCTGATCCTGGACGGAGCTGATAAAAACAACCGAAACATCAACCGAAGAAACATTGGTCGTTTCAAGAGATTTGTGGATGAAATGGAGCTGAAAGACATACACTTAAATGGCAGGAGGTTTACATGGAGCAATGAAAGAGCGAGCCCCACAATGGAAAAGCTCGATCGGGTCCTAGTCACAGTGGATTGGGAGATCCAAGTGCCGCACTGTTTTCTGCAGGCCCTGTCGACGGACATGTCCGACCATTGCCCCCTACTACTATCTACTAATGTCGGCCCCCGGGGCAAACCACGCTTTCACTTTGAAAGCTTCTGGCTCAAGCTACCGGACTATCTGCAGGCAGTGCAGAGAGGATGGCGTTGCGACCCAAATATTACTAATCCACTGTGGCGGCTGGATGCCCTGCTCCGCAATGTAGCCCGGGAACTGCAAAGCTGGGGACAGAAACGAGTAGGTCTCATCAAGCTCCAGCTCCTCGCAGCAAAAGAAATTGTGTTGCGCCTTGATGAAGCCCAAGAAGGGCGACCACTCACAGAAGAAGAAGTGGGACTGAGGAAGGAACTCAAGCTTAAAATCCTTGGCCTGGCATCCTTTGAAAGAACAATAGCAAGAATTCGCTCCAAAGTAACTTGGCTGCGGGAGGGGGACACAAACACGAAGTTGTTCAACCTGCATTCGAGTTATTGGAAGAAAAAGAACCATATCGCCACCATAGCCACTGCAGAAGGAACGGTGCACACACAAACAGAGAAAGAAGAGGTGTTGTTCCAGCACTTCACTGCCTCATGGGAACGCATGTTGAGAGGCCGTACACAATTAATCTACATGAGATTGGCATGCCGACGACAGATTTGAGTCATTTAGATGCTCCATTCACGGAGGAAGAGATGTGGAGTGCAATCCAGGCCTTACCTAAGGGCAAATCTCCGGGGCCAGACGGGTTTACTGCTGAATTTTACAAGTCAGCCTGGCTGATCATCAAGCCTGATTTACTGGCAGCCCTGGACGCCTTCAATCGACTCGACCGCCGTGGTCTTCACGGACTGAATAATGCACTGATCACCCTCCTTCCCAAGAAAACCGATGCCAAGGAAGCTAGAGATTATAGGCCTATTTGTCTCATACACAGCTATGCCAAATTGTTAGCCAAAATGATGGCGCGAAGGCTGGCTCCAGAACTCCATTCCCTGGTGGATGTTGTCCAAAGTGCGTTCATCAAGACGCGCTCCATACACGACAATTTCAGGTTCGTTCATGCAGCGGCAAAGACTTTCAAGCAGCGGAGAATCCCAAAAGTGCTGCTCAAGCTCGACATAGCCAAGGCTTTTGACACAGTGGCATGGCCATTTCTCCTTGAAGTACTGCAACACATCGGTTTTGGAGCACGGTGGAGAAATTGGCTCTCGCTGTTGCTCTCCACTGCTTCTACGAAGGTGCTGCTCAATGGAATCCCTGGCAAAACAATCGCTGCTAAGCGAGGCCTACGGCAGGGAGATCCGCTCTCCCCTATGCTCTTTATACTGGTAATGGACGTACTGCACAGGTTATTCAAGCAAGCAGCCTCCCAAGGACTGCTACAGGAGACTGGCCACCGTGCTATAACACATCAATGTTCCCTGTACGCCGATGATGTCATGCTGTTCATCTCGCCAACTGTGCAAGACCTACTCGTCACAACGACAATCCTGGACATCTTTGGTGCAGCATCTGGGCTACGTACAAACATGGCCAAGTGCACAGCGGTCCCGTTATGTTGCTCACCAGAGGAACTAGCACGAATTCAAGCACACCTGCCTTGTCAACTCAGCGACTTCCCGATTACATACCTGGGAATGCCGCTATCTACTAACAAGCTGCAGAAGGCGCACCTCCAACCGGTCGTGGACAAAATAAGAGGCAAATTGCCTTCCTGGAAGGCAGGACTCATGAACAAAGCAGGCCGACTATCGATGGTCAAAGCAACACTATCGGCCATACCAATATACCCCCTAATCTCCATTAAACTGCCGGACTGGGTAATCACTGCAATCGACAAATGCCGCAAAGGCTTCCTTTGGGCAGGCGAGTCCACCGCCAACGGTGGAAAATGCCTCATGGCCTGGCCACGAGTCACACGACCTATACAATACGGCGGGCTCGGGATCATGGACCTTAAAGTAGCAGGCGTTGCTTTGAGAATGCGCTGGTTATGGAGCCAACGGACGGACGCCACAAAACCTTGGTCTGGACTACCAATGCAAATCAACAAGGATGCGGAGGAAATGTTCAAAGCATCGATCGAGGTTCAGGTCGGGAATGGCAGAAACACGTTCTTCTGGACCGACAGATGGCTCTGCGGCTCGACCATCCGCAGCACGGCGTCGGACCTTTGCAACGCTGTGGACAAAAGAACAGTTCAGCGGAGAACAGTCCAAGAAGCTTTAACCAACAAACAATGGATTAGAGACATAAAAGGGCCTATCACAACCCCGGTGCTACTGCAGTACCTCAAGATTTGGAGAATGATACAAGACATCAACCTGGATGCTGCAGTGGAGGATAGCGTTATATGGCGCTGGACAAGCTCGGGATGCTATACAGCAAGGTCAGCGTATGAGAGGTTTTTCGCAGGGAGCACTGTCTTCCCAGGTGCCAAACTGATCTGGAAATCTTGGGCACCGCCAAAGACCAAATTCTTCATGTACATCGTGGTGCAGCGGCGAACGTGGACGTCGGACAGAAGGTTTCGGCACGGGTTGCAAAATAACAACACTTGCGCACTCTGTTGCCAAGAAGCCGAGACGATAGAACATTTACTGCTACACTGCCCGGTGGCGAGGCAAATCTGGTGGGAAGTTCTCGGCCTTTTACGTCTACAAAGTCGATTCACCATGAACACACTCAGCATCATAGACTCATGGGAAACACTAAGACAGGGTCTGTGCAAAGAAGCAAAGAGGGGGGTCGACTCCTGCTTCATCCTTGTAGCCTGGAAGTTGTGGACCGAAAGGAACAACAGGGTTTTCCGCAATGAGGCTGCTGGCACAAGTCAAGTCTTTCAGCATATCAAGGACGAAATGCAGCTATGGATAGCGGCGGACGCCAAGAACCTAGGTCGTTTGATATCGCGAGAGTAGGCGTAGAAGTCCTCTTAAGCGGTAGCCTTGTGCTTTCATTTCCATATGTACGTCTACCGGCGACCGACAAAAGGCGGCACGCGATGTGTAAAGGTCATCGACCTCTTTCTTCTTAATACAAAGAAACGCAGCCCTTCTGCGTTTTCTCGAGAAAAAAAAAAGACAGTGACGAGTGAGAATATTCGTTCAAAAAAAGTGACGAGTGAGAAATAAAATTAGCTGCGGCCCAACTACACAAATTTAGGGCCCAGCTCAAAGTACGAGCCCGTGGTCAGCAGTACGAGGCCTAATTCGGACAGAAGCTGCTCAGCCCATTGCCCATACACATAAAATAAGGGACCCCGCGATCCACAGACCGGACCCCGACCGAACCTCCCCTTCTTCTCGGTCTCACCTCTCCATCTCGGGAGAGGGAGCAGCGCCTCTCGCTCTCGCGTCCAGCAGAAACCCTAATAAACCCCGCCTCCGTATCTCCCACGCGGACCCTCGTTCCCTCGCCGTTGGGTGGGGGTGAGAGAGTCGCCGGACGCCATGGACGCGATGCGGAAGCAGCTGGACGTCCTTATGGGGGCCAATCGCAACGGCGATGTGGAGGAGGTCAGCCGGAACTACTACGACCGCGACGTATGCCGCCTCTTTCTCGCCGGCCTTTGCCCGCACGACCTCTTCCAGCTCACGGTACCCTCCTCTCTTCTATCCCCCGCCCCGCCTGCATGTTGGTTGTTTTCCATAGTAATATTTGTTAGGTGTGGGGGTAGACAATTATCTTCCTAGGGTTTTGTCGAAGCCATTCCCGTGATAAATGCCATATTGCTACTATTTTCTTATGGTAGAAGGGGAAGAAAACTAGTTTCATTTCTGCTGCCATCTAAACGACTTTTTTTTATTGCAGAAAATGGATCTCGGTCCTTGTTCCAAGGTTCACTCGCTTCAACTCCGGAAAGAGTATCCTTCATTTACCTTTTTATGTGTGAATTCCTGCACCTCACTGTTCTTTGCAATTTTGTTGTGGAATGTACTGTGTACCCTTGCTTTCCTGAGCTTTTGGTAGTTATGAAGAAGCGAAATCAAAGGGATCAGGGAATTTTGATAGGGAGCTCGAGGATGTTATAGAACGACTCATCGTGGAGTGCGATAGGAAAATCCAAAGGGCACTGAAACGCCTCGCAGATGAGGATGCCAAGGCTGCTATTGCGATATCTGTGTCCGAAGTTACTCTGGTATTTGACACTTGTTTGACTGTTGATGCTTATATTTGAGAACTTGGCATAGTATTTACATTGGTTCTCTTGTTCTGGTTTACAGACAGATGAGATATTGCAGCTGTCAAAAGAGATCAAGCAGAAAATGAAAGAGGCTGATGAATTTGGTAATGCCACTTCATCTTTTTTTTTTCTACTTCTATTCGCAGGGCTTACTAGGCTCAGAAGTCAGGAATTTTTTTTTTGTCTGTATTACTTCCTCAAGTGATGATGGCACCAATTCAAGACTAACGGATTTATGTTGTAGGTTATACTCTTTTGTAACCATACTGAACATTTGTCCTCAAATTGTGCCAACAGATTTTGAAGGTAAAACCGATGATAAAATCAAGACATTGGAAGTCGTGGAGGAACTGAGAACTAAACGTGCTGATATGCAGGTATTACCTTGAAAATCCACATATCTGGTTTATGGATCTACGGTTTGATATTTCACAAATTAGTATAATAATAACGTATTCAATATTTCAGTTTGATGTTAGTCCACATAACTGTTTATTCTTTGTTGCAGGCCACCCTTTTGCTTGATGCTTTTAATAAGGACAGGGCTTCATTACCTCAGCCTACTATAGCTCCTACACCAGTACCACCACTTGCTCCACCTGATGCTCGTACTCAAGAAATGATTAATGAAAAGCTTAAGAAAGCTGAAGAGCTTGGTATGAAAATAATATTATTGAACTGCTTTCGCTGTTACAAGTAGTACTAGTTTGTTTCTTATAGTACTTTTGTATGTTTAGCATTGGGATCAATGTGTCATCTTCTCATAGTCCGCATCTGTTTTTTTTTATTTGAGTTAAATTGCTCCATTCATTCATATATCAGCAAAATCAACCAGACTGTTTTTTTCAACCTAAGCAGTAGTGAGATTTAAGCTCCTTTTTATATTTGAAAAGGTGAAAAACTATGAGGTAACCTTAAAGATGGAAAATCTTAGTTAACATGTGTGACTCTGAGCTGGCATAAAAGTTTTGTTTGTATGTCATGACATTTTTACGGATTTTTTCCTGTTGTCTCCATATCTCTTTATCTCTGCACATCAAATTATCAAGATGTTTTTTTATATTTGTTTGAGCAATTGATGTCTTCTTATGTTAGCTATACTAGTCTTTCCAGCTGCATTTTTGACAGCATAGATTGCTTGTCTTTTTTATAGGTGAGCAAGGCATGGTAGATGAGGCTCAAAAAGCTCTGGAAGAGGCTGAAGCTCTGAAAAGGGTATCCATTCTATTACTCTGTTCATCTAAATTCCACCAAAAAATTTACAGAGATTGTTTTCTAGCCTTGCCTTTGCAGACATTGGATTCAGATGGTTTCTCATTTATGGAATGCTGATAATTTCATTCCTTCCCTTTGATTTATATGTGATTAACTTCTAAACTGGTTTTGTTTTATTGTTAGCTGGCTCCACGGCCGGAGCCGTCTTCAGAGTCCTCTAAATATACTGATGTTCGAATTGTGAGTTCTAACTCTACAAACATTTTTTTCCTAAATAATGTGTTTATAGCATTGTTGACGATGCTCTCTTCATGAACACTTTATAGACTGATCAGAAGCTACGCCTTTGTGACATTTGTGGAGCTTTTCTTAGCGTCTATGACAAGTAATTTTCTTAGCCTTTTGTACTCTTGGATCAAAACAAAACTTTTTGAATTGCATATTCAAACATGAATCTATATGCAGTGATCGACGGCTTGCTGATCACTTTGGAGGGAAGCTACATTTGGGATATATGCTAATTCGTGAGAAACTGAAAGAACTTCAGGTAAAGTACTGCATGTTCTTAATACGAGTAATATGTTGGGGACTGATTAAACAAACTAAAGTTTCAGTCATTGGAAACAGTAATTGAATAACCAATAAACACAATGAAAGGAAATTAAATTCACGATCTTATCAGTTCTATTTATATATTAAGTATGAATTGTGTCTATGTCCTTTTCCTTTCTCTAAATTTGTCAAGGTGCAAATTTATCAGGGGCTGAGTGTAATGTACCATTTTCTGCTTTAAAGAGTTACTATTTTGCGCCTTTTGGCATCTGTGAGTTTTCTTATCTCAAGGATTAGTCTCTAGGTCCTCACGTTTCCTATATATTATTTCATTTCTCACACTGGAGAGACATGGTTATTCGGATAGCTATTACAGGAATTAGTCAATGTTGCATAATTGGAATCTCATGTGAAAATCATCTTCGCACACATGGCAAGAGCTGTCACTGTACGTTGACAATGTAAGCATAGGAGCATGCAAATATGGTATGGAAAATTTACTTGATTGTGACAAATTGCTCGTTTGCTCTGCTTAGTATTATGTTTGATCAGAAGCTGGAGGTGGCTTTCTGCTGGGTGAGCCATATTACGTAGACCTGGTGATATATAGTGCCGGTTAATTTATCCTGAAAGTGCACTTCTTTTGCCATCTTTTGCTGTAAGTAACAATTTATAAGCTATTGTTTGCTGGAGCATGAATGTAAAGTATCAGTTGCCCTTGCTATTTGTTTTCATAAGTTCAGTATTTTGTTCTTTTGATAAATATGCTAAAGAAACTTGACTTACCATCTTAAAATGCTTTACCTAATTCAGGAGGAAAGAAATAAAAAGAGGAAGGACAGACCTGAAGATGATAGAAGGTAGAGTGTTCTACATCCCTATTTCTTTATTATTAGCCAAGTACTCCCTCACTTATGATGTTGGAACAAATTGAACGAAGTTGTCCCAACATTAAAAGTGGAAGGAATAAATACATTATCTGAACTTACAATTTGGTTTAGATCAAGAGAACACAGCAAGGACCGTAACGGTAGGGCATCCAGGGATAAAGATACAGAAAGGAAGGACAGAGTCGAGTATCGAGAAAGTAGGAGAGATTATGACAGGGATCGTGATAGACGTCATGATAGGGACCGTCGCATTGATCGTGATCGTGATAGAGATTACGACCGCTCTCGTGGTCATGATTCAAGGAGAAGGGATCGTTCTCGATCCAGGGAACGCAGGTACTGCTGAATGTTTTCTTTGCTTAAAAAGGTTTCCATTTTTGTTTGTCAAACTATTTTTCATTGGTTTGGTGTGGCAAGGTGATTGGATTCGTGGCCTTAGGTTTGAGCTGTTTTATGTTGAGCTTGATATATTATTTGTTGCAATTTTCAGGCGCTATGATAGATACTGAATTTCAAGGGGCGGTTGATTTTGGCGTGGTGTCATCTTTTAACATGGCAATTATGTTGGTTCTGAGATACTCTTATGCCATGTACTCAGCTGGACAAATCTGGGATGCGTTATACTAGTTTTCTGGTGGATTGATGTAGACAATACTGTCGTCTCGGTATTACTCTTGATGTGGTTCTATATACTTCTGATGTGATAAAATATTTTGCTTGGTTAGAGCTTCTGAAATGCATCTTGATGGATAGTACATTGATTTCCAACTTGATTTACCTGTTATGAGTGATGTCGGTTGCGCATTTGACGTGATAACTGAGTTGGCTATGCATTCGAGTATACATGGAGACAACACAATCCGGCAATAGGTTATAGGTATGGAATTGCTGTATTTTGATATATTTTAACGTTTAACCGTTGTCACGATACGAGCCACGAGGCAAGCATCAGACATGGACGCCCGAAGCAACGAGGCAAGTGTTTCTGGAAATTGCACGGGCGAACATCTACTAGCAGGACGGCACATGTACTATATGAACATGTTCAAAATCTGGAACTAGAAAGCCAAAATAAAAAATAAAAAAAATCTCACAAGAGCCCCGTCATGGCCCATGGATCTAGAATGCCTTCCGCTTGCGGACCTTGAAGCTGCTGGACCGGATGACATCGTCGTCGGCGTTGAGCCTCTGCTGCAGGGCGTCAAGGGACTCGGGTTTGGTGAAGTAGGTGACGAGGAGGTATATGCCGTCGTAGTAGGTGGAAGGCAGCCCTGTCCGGCTGTTCCTCTTCCTGATGCTGTACGCCAGTGGGATGACTCCGCGGTTGAACACCTCCACGTACATGGCGCCGCCGGCGACGAGCAGCTGCAGCATAGAGGCCACCAAGGTCAGAAGAGTTGCCAATGAAATGGATGGACACGATGACACTGATAAATGTAATAAGAGTGAAAGAAGGCTGTCTCTGCAGGATCGGATTGGCTTTCAGGACTATTGTATTAACTGTGATAGAACGAAATCAAGTGCTTGCTAATTGCTACAGTATTATACTTGTTCACACTCATGTCGACGTTTTGGGGAAAACAGTTGATCGAGATGGGTTCACATCCATGAGCAAGGCAAGATAACTGTAGATTACATACTGATACGGCATACGGGAGCCTTTGTGACAATTTCGGATGAACTGGTTGTTAGCGTCACAAATTCATCCTGTCAAGTGCTATGCAGGTTGCTAGTCCTTGTTATTATAGGAGGAATTCTTGTGGAATGCGGACGTGAGAAACGATCGAGCTGCATTACGACGCAGCTAAAAAATTTGTGCAATCGCATTACCTCCTCGTAGCGCTGGATGAGCGCGAGGCGCTCCTCCTCGGACATGTCGGGACGGAGCACGACCATGGTCTCGTACTGGCGCAGGCCCGGCGGGCAGGGCGGCATCTCCCGCTCCTCCAGCGCCAGCGCCGCCTCCGCGGCCGACATGCCGAACCCGCCACCTCCAAGCCCGAGACCCCCGGTCGCGCCCTCCTCGTCGCCGACCTCGTCATCCTCCGCGCCGCCGGCCGCGGACGCCGAGCCTCCGTAGAAGGAGGCAGCGTAGCCGGCGGAGACCAAGCGGGCGCGCGCGCGGGCGTAGGGGAGGCGAAGCGCGGTGGTCAGGCAGGGACGGAACGGCCGGAGGGTGGGGGCGGTGGTGGAGGCGGAGGAGAGCGGCAGCGCCATCTGTGGCGGCATTGGAAGAGTGGGAAGGAAGACTGCAGAGCGGGAGGAAGCGACGTTCGTGTCCAGTCCACTGGATAGATAAGGATAGGACGCCGCCACGCACCACTTTCCCTCTGAACTGAACGAATTCTTGGGAGGATGTAAGGCCTCTTTGAACGAATTTTAGAGGATTCAAATTCTGTTGAAACTTTATCAGTTGGGACTTTTGGAACACATGATTTGTTCCTAAAAATCGTTTGAATCCTTTCTTTTTTCTGCAAATAATTTCTTTCGTACTAGAAGTTTTGAAGAAAATAAGCATGAATTCCAAACTCGTGAAAGGTTTCCTGTGAGTCTCTCTCTTCAAATTAATTTTGCTTCTTATTTTGTATCCAAACGTTCAATAATAAAGTTTCCCATGTTCTAAATTTCTACTCGTGACACACAATTTAAGCGGTGTACAACTTTAATCATATGTTTTCATATTCCTTCGTTTATAATTTCTGCAGTCTAGAGAAGGCCTAAGAGTTTTGACATTTTTTTTTTGCTCCAATGGTTTCAAACCTTTTTTAAGAAGAAATCCATGAATTGCGAGTTTACATCACAAATTGTCACATTCAAGCTCCAAATTGCTTATTTTTTAGTAATCCTGACCACATTTTGTGTTGCGATTCGTCCACCTGCGCTTCCGACCAGATTCCAGTGGCTTCTCTTGCTGGTCTGGGCCGTTAGCCAGCTGAGCTGGCCCAACGAAAACGGGTCGGTCCAGCGCCACGCGTGCACGTGGTTTCTCTTGCACCGACGCAGTCATCATCAGCAGTGTCGCTCTGCCTTCAAGCCCCCGCGCCGACCAGCAGCTGCTTTGCCCACACACTCGGCACGCGGTCTCCAGTCTCCACTCGCTTCGTCCGCTGCAGATCACGTCGAGCTCTCGACTCCCCCGCCCACAGGTCAACCAGCTTTCCCTTTCAATTCCTCTCCGCATTTCGCAAGCTCCTTTATCAGTCCAGGGATTTCAGATCCCGTCTCGATTCTGATCTGAATCTCACGCTGCCGGTGTGCGTGTCTGCCAGCTACAAACAGCAAGCATGTCTTCGTCGGAGGACGTGACGGTGACCGAGCGCGGCAAGAGCAAGAAGGACCAGAACGAGGAGGGCGGCGAGAAGAAGGAGGGCGGCGGCGGGTTCATCGACAAGGTGAAGGACTTCATCCACGACATCGGCGAGAAGATCGAGGAGGCCGTGGGGTTCGGCAAGCCTTCCGCCGACGTCTCCGGCATCCACATCCCGCACATCAGCCTCCACCGCGCGGACCTCGTCGTCGACGTGCTCATCAAGAACCCCAACCCCGTCCCCATCCCGCTCGTCGACATCGACTACCTCATCGACAGCGACGGCCGCAAGCTCGTCTCCGGCCTCATCCCCGACGCCGGCACCATCCACGCCCACGGAGAGGAGACCGTCAAGATCCCCGTCTCGCTCGTCTTCGACGACATCAAGAGCACCTACAACGACATCCAGCCCGGGAGCATCATCCCCTACCTCATCCGCGTCGTCCTCATCGTCGACGTCCCCATCATCGGTCGGATCAAGATCCCGCTGCAGAAGGACGGCGAGATCCCCGTTCCGTACAAACCCGACGTCGACGTCGAGAAAATCAAGTTCCACAGGTTCTCCTTTGACGAGACCACCGCCACGCTGCACCTCAAGCTCGAGAACAAGAACGACTTCGAACTCGGCCTCAACATGCTCCAGTACGAGATGTGGCTCGGAGACGACAGCATCGTGTCCACTGAGCTCACGGAGACCACGAAGATCGACAAGCAGGGGATCACGAGGATGCAGGTGCCCTTCAGCTTCAGGCCCAAGGATTTCGGGTCCGCGGTCTGGGACATGATCAGGGGAAGGGGGATAGGGTACACCATCAAGGGTAAGATCGATGCAGACACTCCATTTGGGAACATGAAGCTGCCCATCAGCAAAGAGGGTGGAACCACTCGCATCAAAAAGGACGACGATGACGACGACGAGGTATCTCAATGTATCTGGCTTCTGCTGCCTTTTGATTATTCGATTGGTCATCTTTCCTACCGCGTACTCGTTGTTATAGTTTGGTAAAAATGGCCTGTTTAATCCACTGCGATGCTCCGAACGAAGCAAAGAGATGTTGCAAGTCTTAGTCTGAACTTGTTATGCTAGAAGTTTAGGCTAGGATTCAGTCAAATGCATGCTTAGCTAACTACAGTAGCTTCTAGTAGTAATAGATATATTGAATCACATTAGTCTGTTTCAGAACATTTTAACTGAAAATGCCATATCATAAAATAGCCATGCTAACCTCCCCATATCTCAACTACCTGTTTTTGCAGGAATGAAATGCTGATGTTTCTGAACAACCAAGTTGTCAAGGTACTGAAGCGGCACAGAGGATGTTGTGCGGTGGGTTGTCCGCTTAGTGCTGTTTATCGAGGTCTTGCTTTAGATCTTGCTGTCTTGTTTCAAATAGGCCTGATGTCTGAACCTCCCGTGTGTCTTATTCCTTCACTTTGCGGCTGGCCTTGTGGTTATGTTCCATGTCTGTCTAGTTGTCTGGTGCCTGAATTCTGTCATTCTGTGTGCGTTGAAGGACCCAGATGCTGGATTGAAATTGGTAAGAATGTTATTATCAATAAAGACCAAACACCCTTGTTCTTTGTAGGGCTGGTTGGTCATTTCTCTCTGGATTTTCGATTCTGGTTTATCTCTTGGCCCGTTACTGTGTCTGTTGTAGACGATCCAGATACTCCAGGGTGGCATTCTTGCCATTGTTGGATTTGCTGCTGCGGATTGAGTGATCTGAATTTGGATGGTTCACTTACTATCCAGGTCGTGGCTGTCGGGTCCAGGTGCTGTCAGTGTCAGATAATGGCGAGGATGAGGATCCAATTCATGAACCTGAGCGCCCAGATGCTGGACGCCTTGACCGACGCAGGCTGGGAGTCTGGGAGGGATCATCTTGCCGGCAGTTGTTTCCGGCTTCCGGGGGACTTGCTCTGGTTCGATCTTTGATGAGAGAGAGCACCGGCGTCGCTACTGCCCAAGTGCCGGTTGGGAACTGCACTGGCGTGCAATGGCATGACCGCATGAACCATCTTCAACCTTGAAATGCAGGTGCCTTGGTCATCCAAAGTCTAAGAAAATCAGGCAAAATAAACGTCATAATTTCACTTCAACTACGTTCAAGGACTGAACCTCTGTGGGGAACTCGTAAGCAGCATCACGGCATTGTATGTCGCTGGATGAAAAATTCCATCCAATTCAACAGCACAAGTACATTTTTCTTCATAAATCTTGCGACATCATTTCTTTAACTAAGCAGGCCTGAAGCATCTCTGCCCAGTAACACTAATGTACAGCTCATGGTTTTCTTCTCCACGGGACTCGATCTGAAGTCCCCTAAGAAAATCAGGTCTTATATTTTACATGATGTCAGCTTGGTTGCCATATACCTTGGTTCCAAGGATTTCCAGATTGTGTCAACCCGACGTTAGTGGATGCTCTGTTCAGCAGAAATGAAACTATGTACACTGGTTTTCCATCCCTTGCCCTTGTCAGCCATCATCGTCAATTCATCACCCAAAATTTAGTCACTTCTTTTGTCGCTCTTGTTCTTCAAGCTTATTCCTAAGACCTTTTAATGCGTGCACTACTTTTGGGTTTAGCTTGTGTTGCAGAAGTTTTCCTTGCAATGACGTTGACCTGTCATTTCAAGGATCAAGGAGTTTAGACTATCAAAAACTCAGCCACAAACTGAATCAGAATGAGAATAGGCGGTAACAGTTTTGTGGTTTGACTAGCAGTGGGTAAGCAAAATGATTTATCTGGGATACTTAGCCATCATTTGTAAAATAGAAATCAGACCTGGTTTCCTTCAGCTCTTCATCAAGTTCCTTTTCTGATTCCTTTATCTGCACAGTAGAAACCATTATCAGATTATCTGTCAAATCCAATAACAGCATTTTGGTAAAAGCAAAATGTATCCAGATTTTTCTACAGCATGGACCCAAATGCCTCAATGACTCTACTTCGACTTTCCAAAGCCTGCTCTAAATATCACTGTAACATAATTAAATTTGGTCCAAAATTATTGTTAATCAGCACAATAAATGCAATACATATTCAAGTAAACTATATCGCCATGAAAGAATATACATGAAATGCAAAATATTTAAATCTTACCTCTTTGACCAATCTTCTGGAGCTCCAAATAAGAGCACCCTGTAGATCAATGAAAACTTAGAATTTTTTCACTAGCCAAGCATAAAGCATATGAGCTTTTAAAGCTACGGACATCAGTCCGAATGTTTGTTAGAACTATTTTTGTAGTCAAATATTGAAATGCACAGAATGCATTTCTGCACCTTCAGTAAGAAATGTGGCAGAATATAAAAACAAAATACTCCCCCTTTTCCAATGTTATTGTCCATCACGTATAATAATAAGGCAGAAAATGCAATCATACTTTTCCTTGTTTGATGGATAAGTAGTACTACTCTGTCTAACAGGAACAAGCTTGATCTAATCCTGCTAAATAGGACCCAAACGTTGTGCCTTCCTGGGATGCATGGCTGATAAACATCAGGAATTGGAGTGAGTGCAAGACTAGATACATATATAGCTAGAATAAAAACGAATGCTTAATGATGATTGGTAGTAATCACTAGAGTTGATATATCATGGAGAAAAGAGAGGCGGGGGAGGGGTGGTACTTCTCCATGGGCTAATTGTTGCTCCAATGCATCAGAAGTTACAACCCATACTTTTGGACACCCATCTGCCACCAAGGCTTCAACCTAAGTTGGTTGAAACAACTAGCATAAGAAACCTCTCGATACTTGTACACACTGAAACTCATAAATAGCAAAGACTATAATCCTTGGGACATGCTTCTGAGGAATTTCAAAATTTACCTCCTTTTCAATCCAAGAATCAGCAGATAAGTCAGCAGAATAGACGACATCAACCCTGTTCCATGAAGTAAAATCTGTAATTTAAGTTTTTATCAAGTTTCATTACCCCAGACCCGACAAGTGTGGGAGTTTTCAGCACTGTGTACACCCCTCAAGTATTTTTAAGGTTTCCCCTACTGTAATTTCCTCAAACAAAAAAAAAGTGATAATGCAGAATTAAGCTTTCATTTATTTATAAATCGGATCAACTTACATGGCATAAAATCCAATCAAAATATGTAGCCCTAACAGTCAATTTGCTAATTGGAAAATGGTTATATTATATCAAAACAATAATGTCATACCCTTTATATGTTTCCTTATGTGTCGAAAGCCCAGACATTTCCGCATCAAATACAACTACAACTTTTACCTCTGCAAGAGTCATAGGGAAACAATACTATAAGATAGACGGCCTGAAAGAAGACAAGGATCTTGAGATAAAGTTATGTAGTTATATGTTCCTCGTGAGATTAAAGTGACAGGTAAAAAACTACGTGATGTAGTTGTGATCTACACTAGTACATTAATTATAAGCTGTATTAGTCTACCTCCCCCCTCTCTTTTCAGACAAACGATGTTGAAACATTTCTTAATTTGTTGGATAATCCAGGACACACCTCTTACTGCACTGAAAGAAACCAATTCATCAATGAGCATTTGTCTTGCAATTTCTTGCCTTCCATTCAAGAAATCCTTCTTAAGCTTCCCCCAGTGGCCACATACGTTGTAACCGTCCACGAGAACAACCGGGGAAGCAATTTCCAAACCCTCATTTGTTCTAGATTAGGAAAAAACACAAAGTCAGCAATATGCAAACTGAACCACCAATCTAAAATAAAATAAGGTTTTGGTCGTGAAAAGAAAGACAAGCCTGACAAGTGAAGGGTGGAAGAAGGGTCCTCGTAGAAGTCTGAGTCATCAGGAAGCACTTCTTTTATTACTTTCTTTTTGCGGTACCTAGTAGCAGGCTGAGGCCCACTTGTTTGCTTCCTTTCATAATCCTACAACAAGGTTTATCTGACTGTAATAAATGGTGTGCCTTAATTTGAAAACGATGTGCTGCATTACTGAATAGGATTATTCTGAATTCTAGACATATCTGACTACCAAAAAACTGTGTGCATTGGATAATCCTGTCCATTTTTATTTTTCAGGTGAATAGCTGTGTTGCTCTATGCATTTATCGATATGCTCTTCTAATGACTTTATACAAGGAGCAGCAAACTATGAATTTAAGTCGCAGATACAGACAGGGAATAGTAATGTATGAAAGCAGATGCACGAAAATTACCTTCCAAAATTTCAAAATTCTCAAGCTCTGTTTAACATTAGATGTAATCCTAGGAGGCCGCCGATCAACCTACAGGTAGGAGAGACAGAATGATTAGTGGCGAGGGTACCAATCGATTCCACGTTTTCCCTTCCAAAAAGTTGGTGTCGAAATTGGAAATTACAGAACTAAGCGAACGGGATGGTACCGAGCGAGGAGGGGAGAATTTAGCTGACCTTGTAGTTATTGGATCCCGCGGAACCGCCGCCCCTGCTGCTCTTGCCGTTGCCCTTGGCCATCGCCACCACTGTGGTGGACGTGGAGTAGGATGCCGAGCCCACCATCCCGTCCGCCGGCGGCAACCTTGCGCCTGCCAGTGCTTTGCTCTGCTTGTGGGCTTGTGGCGCGACAGGACAGCGCGAGCGCAACGAGTGGTGCGGAGCGGAGACTGAACTTCAGAGCGCCCCGAAGGCGAGAGGGGCCGCTGCCACCACGGCCACGGGAACGGGTGGGTGGGCGGATGCCGATTCCGAGCCCGTCACCGCGCACCCAAGGCGTGGAATCAAGAATGCGCCTTGTGTCTCCGGCGGCCTTACATCTGGATCGTCCCAAGCGTATCGGACGGACTATAAAACTCCTCGGTCTCAGAGTTGACTTTTTACCTGCGCTTGATAGCTCTGTCCATTTTTTTTGTGCGTATTTTAGTGGACACGTTTTTTTTTTTTCATCTTCCTGGGATGATTCAGTGGAGGTGTTGATAGTGATTACTAGTGAAGTTGTCAGAAGTTGGTGGCTGCCGTTAAAAGCGTGTCCTTTGAAGTTTTCTCCCTACCTAAACTTTCCTCTCTCTCTCCATATGTCATGAGTCACGATCAAGATTCACAAAACCGTTTGAATCTTGAAAACCGTTCAGAATCGGTTTTATAAAAACCGTGAAAACATTCTGAAACTGCTTCAAATAACGAAATATAAATTTGCATGGAATTAAAATAAAATCGAGTGGTTTTTATAATTTATCGAGCGGTTTTACGGTTTACCGCTGGTTTTAACAGTGTTCGCCATCTTTTTTTGAATATTCCATTTACAAAACAGTTTCAACAGTTTACAAAACGGTTTTTACAGT
Organism: Oropetium thomaeum; assembly: GCA_001182835.1. Taxonomy (NCBI): domain Eukaryota; kingdom Viridiplantae; phylum Streptophyta; class Magnoliopsida; order Poales; family Poaceae; genus Oropetium; species Oropetium thomaeum. The sequence continues at coordinate 45,662 of LFJQ01000123.1, read as the reverse complement.
TTACCGAACGGATTTAACGGTTCGTAACTTTTTAAATTTTTTCAAATTTTTAATTTTTTAAAAAAATTAAAACAAAAACTCATCTATAAAGACCGTTTCCGACCGGTTTTTATGAAATCATGAAAACCAAAGGGGTTTTCAACGGTTTTGTAAGAGTTGGTAACGACATGATCGTCTAGACTTCCAATCATACAACGGCGTAGTGGTAATAAGAAAGTCTGTTCGAGGTCAAACCATAATTGCTGTGCTGGCCGATGATTGTATTATCCCCCTCATTTTCTGTTGGTTGATGACTATGTTGGGAGCTTTGAGTTGGAATCTTGTTTCCTTATCATAGTGGATTACACACTCTGTCCTCCAAATAATCGATTTAGCCCTCCTCGTCTCAGTCTCCGCTTCCGAAGTAAAGAAAGAAAGAAACCATAGCTGGAGCCTGGAGCAAACAGCAAAGCTGCCAAAGCGAGAACAAGTCGTGGCCCGGCGGGAGGTGCCACCCAGCCGAGGAGAGAAGACAGCAACAGCGAGGCTGGGTGGAGGCGAAGACTCCGAGGAGGAGGCCGTAGCACCGCGGCTGTCGGGAGAAGAGACTAATCGAAGGCAAAGAAGAGGAGCACGAGGCCGAGGACAAGAGAAGCAGGGCGGGTGAGAAGAGCGATCGATCGGCGATGGCGGGGCGGCGTCCGGCGACTTGGGAGCAGGGCGGCGACGAGTACGACTACCTGTTCAAGGTGGTGCTGGTGGGCGACTCGGGCGTGGGCAAGTCGAACCTGCTGTCCCGATTCACACGCAACACCTTCTCCCTCGACTCCAAGTCCACCATCGGCGTCGAGTTCGCCACCCGAACCATCCAGGTACACACATGCAGTCAAGTCATCGAGCTCTCTCTGATGGCTTCCGGTTCCCTCTTCTGCGATCACCGCTCGTGTTTGTGTTTGCTCGGATCGGACGCACGCCCGCCCGACCGCCCAGGCGTGTGTCAGGCAGGGCCTCTGTTGAGACCTTGATACTCTGCTCGATTCCATTTGGATCATCGTCCGCGACCGCGGGACTACAACTCAGTTTTCAATACGCTAACTCGTACAGTATCTGCGTGCGATTCATCAATCATCAGGTGGAGGGGAAGACGATCAAGGCGCAGATCTGGGACACGGCCGGGCAAGAGCGGTACCGCGCGATCACGAGCGCCTACTACCGCGGTGCGGTGGGCGCGCTGCTTGTCTATGACGTCACCAAGGCCACCACCTTCGACGGCGTGCGGCGGTGGCTCAAGGAGCTCCGCGACCACGCCGACGCCGCCGTCATGCTCGTCGGCAACAAGACCGACCTCGCCCACCTCCGCGCCGTCGCGCAGGAGGACGCCGCAGCCCTCGCCGAGCGGGAGGGCCTCTCGTTCGTCGAGACATCCGCGCTCGACGCCACCAACGTCGACAGGGCGTTCGAGACCCTGCTCCAGGAGGTATACCGCATCGTTAGCAAGAAGGCGCTCGCGGCCGACGAGGCTGCCGCCAGCGCGGTCGGAGAAGGGCAGTCGATTCAGGTGTCGGCCACGGACTCCGCTGGCCCGACGACGAGCTGCTGCTCGTTCTAGAGTGATGCTTTACAATGTCATCTTATTTATTCATACAATGGAAAAAATAAATAAAGGAAAGGATTGAATATGAAGTTCCGAGCAACACGGTGTAGGACACTGAACGATTTTGTCTCTGGTATTGAACTGTTGTTACTCACAGAAATGCATGGTAATAATCAAGATAAGATATAAACGAACAGCTCCTCAAGTTGAAAATGTAGATATATCAAGAACAGAAAATGTAAGGGTTTCTACGCAAAAAAAGAAAACATGAACACGATCAGGGAGCGGCCGCATGCACTGACACGTTGTAGAGGGCACAACAAATTCTTTGAGCGGCGGAGCACCGGCTATTGGGGATAAGCGACAACGCCTTCCATCAATGGGGCCGTGGCGTGGTATTCTTCTCCGGCATGGCAATAAGGCAAGAGAAGCATTTGAAAATTATGAGTCGTCTTCTCGCTTCGATCGGGATTCAGCGATTGATCAAAAAGGACTGCGCTTAATTTGAATTCAGAATTACTAGCACGACAGATTGTGTGCAGCAAGGAAGCTGAGGAGATGTCTCCAGGTCCAGGAACGCAGCGCAAGTACCAAGAGGCAGGACTGGCAAGAAGAAGCTGCCAAGCCGCGCCTCCTTCTGCAGACGTGTGCATGGCGGCAGAGGCAGACCCCCTCTCGCAGGGATCTAGCTGCCCTTCATGCACAGCTGCTTCCTGTCTCTCTCTCTCCCCACTCTCTTATCTCCTCCTCGCTTCAGGAACACAAGTCGGCAAGCGACACTCGATCTCCCCTCCGTTTTTAATTCTTGCCTGCTGCTTCCCCCAGCCCAAGACAGAGCTGCATTAGTAAAAGATTAGAGGGAGATGATGGACCAGGTTCTGAACGCGGTGATGGACCTGGTGGTGCCGCCGGCGAGCATGGTGATGCTGGCGTTCGCGTGGCCAACGCTGTCGTTCCTGCGCGGCGTGGAGTGGGCGCTCAAGATCCTCACCGAGGAGGACGTGCGCGGCAAGGTCGTCATCATCACTGGCGCCTCCTCCGCCATCGGCGAGGTACGTATTCGTACGTCCGTCCATTGGCGGCACGCCATGCGGCCGGAAACGGCAGACGATTCTTCTGACAGAGGAATTTATATATGCAGCAAATCGCGTACGAGTACGCGCGGCGGAACGCGAACCTGGTGCTGGTGGCGCGGCGGGAGCACCGGCTGTTCGGGATCCGCGACAACGCGCGGGCGCTGGGTGCCGGGCAGGTCCTCGTCATCGCCGCCGACGTCGTCAAGGAGGACGACTGCCGGAGGCTCGTCGGCGACACCGTTAGCTACTTCGGTGAACGTTAGTACAGTATCAACTCTGATGATATCTTGCTTTAAAAAAAATAATAGTAAGAATTAAAAAAAAAAAACCTCTGATGATTTCGGAGCCGTCATGCAACGAAACAGAGTAGAGTGGTGTCCTTGAAGTAACTGGATGTTTTTTTCTTTTCCTGGTTACTTTTTGGCAGTGAATCATCTGGTGAATACAGTAAGCTTGGGCCACGATTTCAACTTCGAGGAGGCCGCGGACACCACCGCCTTCCCTCATCTCATGGTATGCGATCTTGTTCGTTCGGTTGTATTTCTGCCGACCGGTGGGTTTAACCTCCTCCGTGGTGACGAACCAGGACATCAACTTCTGGGGCAACGTGTACCCGACCTACGCCGCGCTCCCTTACCTGCGGCGGAGCCACGGCCGCGTCGTCGTCAACGCGTCAGTCGAGAGCTGGCTGCCCATGCCCAGGATGAGTCTCTATTCTGTAAGAACTCGCCTCTCTCTTGCTCTGGGGATCGATGAATGGTCAGAGACAGAGACTCAGAGCTGAACAGTAACGACGATGTCTTGATATGCCAGGCGGCTAAAGCAGCGGTGCTAGACTTCTACGAGACGCTCCGGTACGAGGTGAGGGACGACGTGGGCATCACCGTGGCGACGCACGGCTGGATCGGCTCCGGCGGCGGCGCCAAGTTCACGCTCGAGGAAGGCGGCGCCGCGGCGGAGATGCAGTGGAAGGAAGAACGCGAGGTAATAGCTTGTGCATGACCCTGTCTGCCTTATTGATCACATAGATTAACTGACTTCCTCATCCGATGATCAAATCAGACGACGCTGAGCGGCGCGCATGCGGAGGCGTACGCGCGGGCGCTGGTGGCCGCCGCATGCCGTGGTGACGCCTACGTCAAGCGCCCCAGCTGGTACGACGTCTTCCTCGTCTTCCGCGTCTTCGCGCCCGACGTGCTCGCGTGGACCTTCCGCCTGCTCCTGTCCACGTCCGCTGCGCCGGCCACGACGGGTCCAGCAGCCCGCCGCCCGCTGCCTCCCGCCGCGCTTCCAGCTCCGCCAGTCAGGCCGCTGCTCGAGTACCCGGTGGCTCGGAGGCCCGCCACCGCCGCCGCCCAGTTGCAGAAGCTCGAATGAGACCGAGACGATGATGCACGGGAGAGGCTTCTTCGCACGCATTTTCTACTATGTACTTGTGCACGTGGTGGATCTTGATCTTTTTGCCGTGCTCTTTGGCAATCTCATTGCATTTGCGCGGGTACGAGTACGATTTGAACGGTTGTGTCGAATAAATCCCGTGAACATAAATGAATATGGATGTAAATAAATACTGTAGGTATGTGAACATCTCAAGCTACTCGTGGAGCATTGCCTCGATGTTGGAAAGATCCGAAGTTTAGTGGAACCAGAGTTAGAGAGCGCATCACAGTGGTCGTGCCGGAGTGGTTATCGGGCATGACTAGAAATCATGTGGGCTCTGCCCGCGCAGGTTCGAATCCTGCCGACCACGCTTTCTAGGGTTTATTTATTTATTTATTTTTTATAATACAGTACGAACTTTTATTTATGATGAACGCACGCAGAGATATAAGCAGATGACTGTCCGTGGAACAAAACACATTCTAGGGTTTATTTATTTATTTATTTTTTGCAATACAGTATGAACTTTTATTTATGATATACGCACGCAGAGATACAGGCAGATGACTGTCCGCGGAACAAAGCACATTCTAGGGTTTATTTATTTATTTACTTATTTATTTATTGCAATACAGTACGAACTTTTATATATGATGAACGCACGCAAAGATACAAGCAGATGACTGTCCGCGGAACAAAGCACATTTTAGGGTTTATTTATTTATTTATTTTTTATAATACAGTACGAGCTTTTATTTATAATGAACGCATGTAGAGATACAGACAGATGACTGTCCGCGGAACAAAGCACATTCCTGATTTCTTATACATCCAATCCACGTGGGCCAAAATCGCGCCATTTCTGGGTCCGACCTTACAAATTTCAAACCTCATCGTTGTTGTTCAGGTTTCTAATGAATCGTGATCGCCCGTTGTTGTTTCCTGTAAGCATTTTGCTTGGCCTGATTGTACCGTGTGTCCGTGTCAACAGCAAGAAAAGAGGGGACGCAGCAGGACGGACCACCGCACAAGTTCGAGCGAAGCTTCTTGCGACGATATCCGGACCGCGCGTCACGATTGCGCTAGTCCCCGGTGCCAGGCCCTGCAACCTGGATCAGTACCTCATTTGGTATGTGGACCGAGTACACCAGTTTAGTGAATGTTTCATTGACGCACAGCATGCGTGAAAGCCATAAGAGTGTTTATTTAACAGCTTGCTCCTTTCAAGATCGACTAGTACTTAATTTCTTTCATCACTAAAGATGGATAACTTAATCATGCCTATAGTGAAGCTTGCACACCAAAATTGTGTTCCTTTTTTTTCACATAATACAGATAAAAACTGTTCTAACAAGATCATGCCCAGTGCTCAGAGAATATAGCCAGATGATTCTTAAAAATAGACGCTTCTTGTTTCTTTTTCCTCATGTCCTTAGACGCCCCAATACAAATTTCCATACTTGAGCCAATGTATCTACATTATTTTTTGGCCCCAACAATACAAAGCTCATGCCCGAATGCTTCACACTATACTGAATACTAAAAATCATTTGCAAGTATTCATACAATGGCTGTCATTAATACAGTACAAAACATTTTGAATCAAATCGCAATCACATGGTTGCCGTTGCTTCAGCTGCAGAATTTTGTCAATGTATCCACAGAAGGCAGTGACTTGTCCAATATTCCCCAGACACCCACTAGATGAAACTCTTAAATTGAAAGGAGCCAATTTGAGTGCTTAGGAGTTGATGACTCAGGCAGTAGGTTGTGGAACCATTAATTTGCAGTTTTGCACTTCAGGTGTTGTCAGAATATAGCCATGTAACAACAGGCAGTGCAGTGGGGAACCACCAGAAGGCAGGGGAGCACATCTTTCAGGTCACATGACTTGCAGTTGCAGAGTGCAGAGGTTAAACAAGATAATTCAAAAGCAACATCTGCCACATGAAATGCCCAATGCATAGTAACGGTGTACTGTTCCAGGACCAACCAGGCCAGAAAGCACCTAGGCATCAGCACTGCAAGGTCGTTTGCAAAAATGGCAGCTCGTCAGGCAACCCCCGCAAAGGAACAAAATACCAATCCAAAGATAAAATGACCATACCTTCATTGCACCTGACTTGCAGGTGACTTCTACCACATACGAGGGCCACAGTAGAAGCAAGCATGCCTTAGGCATTGTTATTTTCACACCATTTCATGAATCGCGAACAGAATTAAGGAGCTCATCCTCATTCATGGACAACTTTCTTAAAGCTTTAGACAACATTGTATATCTGGTGATGACTTGCCTATATAGGTCATGCAACTGCTTGACTTCCACTGGAGTCAAGCTTTCAGTGTCTGAATCCATGAAGGGAAATTTGTAACCTGAAAAATAGTAAAGTCGGGAAAGATTCAAACATTACAGTAATGCAACAGTAGCAAGCAAAGCTGAATTTCAACCAAAGAAAAATACTTGAGTTTCATAACAGCCTTTCAAATGGATTAGAAGAAAATGCAGTATGTCCCTACGGAAAAGTTTAAATATAACCAGTACTACGCTATTACCTCAATTTTTAAAAGGCTACAAACCTTTTAAAAACAGAGGGAGCGATTGTTTAGGTGAAATGGTTGAAGGACAAACCCGCAAGAAACAAAAACAACATTACTCCTATGTCTGATGATGATACTGATTCTGTAAGTGAAGTGAAAAATGGAATGCAGATCCATGCTCACACAAACTGCTCCAGATAAAATGAAAATTTTTATTGAGCAGACCTGTAATATCAGCTTCTTCGTGAAGCACCCTTGAAGATGTCAGAAGTCCTTCTGAACTACTAGGTCTAGCAACAGATATTTCAGTACCTAGTCTTGCTAATTCCATATGTTTCTCAAACTCACTTTCTTCCATTGATAGTGAGCGAGCATTAACATTGATTATAAACATCTTTGCTGAAATGAGATTTGTCAGATAGTATTCAACCTCTGAAATAAGTTTAGTTTCTCTCCTGAAGAGCTGGATAAACTTTAGATTTGAGTGCAGCTGAGGAGGATTGGCCTGCACAGAATTTTCAGGTACCTTCTCAGTTGATAACAAAAGTTATTATTTGGAAATGTGGAACACGTAACCAAGGAAAAAAAGAGAGAGAGGCATAAATACCAACCCCAAGGAACTTGCCTTGATAGTAATATATATAAGAATAGGAAGAAATTCATCAGCCCCAGATAATGTTCGATCATTTGACATAGATATATTCAGAAGCAAGTTATTAATGACTTGGCAACAGCTCATGATGCATAGAAGCTTCTCCCGTGGTGCTTTGAAGGAATTGATCTTCTGCAACTCTTTGACTGCAAGCTAGAGGTGCATCAGAAAAGTTACACTAGTTAGGATGGGCCCTGTCTAAATCACTAGAAAAACTTCTGATATGCAGGATTATCACATAACTTTAAACTTCGATGAATCTGTTTGATCATTTAAATTGGCAAACTGCTGAATATATAGTACATCAAGGGAACATGACAGGCATAACGGAAAAATACATAGCAGAATCTCAGTCAACGAGATGTAGTTGGCACACTGTTCAATCCACCAGCTAAATCGACTGCTCATTTAAAAAAAAAACTGGTTCCGAGGTTCGTTCCTACCAACATAGTAAGAGGCTACCCAAACATGAATTAGAGTGACACACATTGGTTCCTCGCACGTTTACAACTTCAGAAATTAAAATGTGAATCACATTGCAATTGGAGCAGAAGGATTGACTTACCAGCCACGACGCCTCATTGTGCAGAACCTTGGGTATGTCCAAGTGCTGAGGCTTAACAAAGTGCTGCAAGAGACTAATCTTCTCCAAGATCTCCGTGTCGGCCATCGCGTCTTCCGCAGAGGAACCAAACGTGCGGTCGAACAATTTGGTCATGATAAATTTCTCTAGGCCCTAAGCACAAGAACAAACAGGCAGAGCCAGTGAGCCACTTGAAGAGACGGGTGTCCACGCGAACGGCATAGACGAAACCAGTGAACTGAGAAATAAGTGGGGCGTGTTCACCTCGAGCGCGTGGTCGATCTCCTGGTTGGAGGCGTTGGCCCAGAGCGGGTGGTTCCTGATGGCGCCCTCCATCTCCGCGAGGAACCCCTGGACCTTGCTGGCGTCCTCCTCAGCGTTGGCCTCGTGGAAGGAAAAGGACACGAGGAAGCTGCGGGTGCGAAAGGACAGGAGGAAAGGGTCAGGATCCTCGACAGCGGCGACCGGAGGACGGGACGGAGAGAGACGGAGGGAGGGGACGGGTGACCTCTTGATGGAGCGAAAGAGGTCGGCGGCGGCGGGGCGGCGCATGCGGTCGAGGAAATCGTAGAAGTCGGGCCGCGACGCCGGCGACGTGGGGCTCTCCATCGCAAGACGACGCTGACGACTGCGTACGTGTTGGCCTCGCCTCTTCTCGGCTCGCCCCGGCTATCTGACTGGTTGGTTTACCAACTGTCGTTTGCGGAATCTTAACCAGATGAGTTGAACTTGATGGCTGTTTATTCAACTGCTCGTGCATTCAGAAAAAGAAAAAAAAGACAGGTGAAGCAAGGGATCAGAGAAAAACAAGTTCCTCTTTTTTCTCCACAATAACAAAGAAAACAATTCATAATTTGGGATGATCGGGTAAATAATTTTGCAACGTACATATTCCACCAATCCAGCACGATCCTTGAATACACGCATGTTGCAACGCATTTACATGCTGCTTAACCAACCTTCTGTGACGCACCTATCTAAGAGAGAAAAATCTTCTGCATGCTCTCGCTCTCAGCAACATTAACAACACCGAGCCTCAATTCTCAAAGAAACGGAATGTACTATCACATTTGCACAAATATAAACACAGTCAGTTGCAAACACTTGAATCAACTAGTAGCAGATTAGCAGTGCCAGAGATTTCATGGACACATTTTCCATGCCAGTTGCATCACATTGTCATCGATGTACGGGCGCAAGTCCCACATGCGGCAGTAACCATCGAGCTCAGAGGATGATGTTTTAAGGGATAATGCAGTGACAATCTTTTCCTGCAGGGGAAAGGTGTCCTCTTTGTAAATAATTGTAAAATAAGAGGTATGCCTTATTTTATATGGTGCTGTAAATCAAAATGAGCATGCTAAAACAGGATGCAAAATTACCTGCATCGTATAATCAAGCTTCAACATATTATGAACAATAATCATCAGACTGACGCATGATACATCATTGTCCAGTTGATCACCTCGTCTCTCCTCCTTCAATGTGAAAATACCATGTTAGTCAGTTTGTGTTTCGCCTCATCAGTGCAAGATAGTAGCAACAGTAATAGGGAACAGAGACTTCACCTCTACGAAGCAAGATTCATTATTTGGTTCGTTATCAGTAGAAGAATCCTCCGAAACTTCCAAAGCACTTAAACTGGCTGTTAGTGTAATGCCATGGCCATCCTTGACTAGACATTCAAGCTCCTGAAGCAATTTCTTGACTTATAGCAAATAAAAGAACGGTAGGTCACTTAAAGTTTCACAAACAAAATAAAAGGAACAATTATAGGCCGCAGCCCTAGTTTAAACATATGCGTTGAAGAGGAACCTTTCTGCATAACTTTGGTCAAATTGTTTTTCTGTATATTCTAAGGGGATAAAAAGGCATGGCTAAATCTAAGGCCAAATAGCCATGTGCTCAATCTGGTACATGACCAGCATGCCATAGAAAAACATAAGGATTCTCTGATAACACATTATCATAAAGTTGGTGCCAAGAAGGATCTCTAGGCAGAACAGATATGGTTGTCTATGGTAGTATGGTACCGTAATTGCACTTTAAGCATAAGAAATTCAGAAAATGATTTCCCTTTATATATTAGTTTGCATTTCTCTGTAACAAAATGATCATATAACCATTTGAATCAAATGCCAATGTACCTGCTATAACAATCTGAGTTCTTCTGTGGTCAGTCTACTCAAGCAGTTCACAGATTTTGCATAAGTATTGTAACAAAGTCATGCTTACTGTTAATGAAATGTGTGTGAATACTGAATAGACACAGATTGCAAGGATATAGAATGATCAAATACCTTTATTTATATGATCCTGCAGGCCATTCTCACATACACGCACTGGTACAAGGGAGAAAGGAAATCGATATCAATTGATTATATATCCAAGTATATATCATATACTTATGCAAGATAAGAACGACGTTTTATTGTTAAACTTGAGTGACTCACGCTGATTTATATTCGAGATGTTTCGGCACTGAAGGCTGCAACCAGCTTCCATATAGGACTTCATTCTGCCAGTGCAATTAGATTTAAGTATCTCGTTCATGACATCCGAATTGCTAGGAATCGGCGGCCTTCGTAAATATTCTGAAACAAGTAGTTCAGTGCTCTTGAACAACCATAAGCACAGGAAATTAGGAACCGACATCACAGCAGTCACAGATTATCAGTTGTGCACACACAAGGGGAGGACGGAGAACATGTCAGAATTCAAACGAACCTAGCTCCTTATGGAATGTCCTAAGCAATTGTTCCCCAACTTCTGCTTGCTCCTCCAACTGTGCCACTCTGTGATCAAACACAAACATGGCGAATCGAGGGGAAAAAATAGCACAAGTTAATTACAAAAATAATTGAGTGGAGAAAGAGGCGAACTCTAATCTATGAAGAAGGATGCACTACTTAGTCATGAACTCCGAGAAGACGCCACGGCAAGTGCTCTCGCCCTCACCCGCCGGCGGCGGCGGCGGAACCGGCGGCGCGTCGACCGTAGTTGGAACCCTCTCCATTATGCGGGCCAGGGCCAGGGCAGGGAGTGCGGACTACAGCTGAGCTCGACCAATCCAGTACGATGCTTAGTGGGCTGGTGGCCAGATTGACGATGCAGGCCCAGGTGTCTGTCAGGCCTAAACAGGCCGAACATTTTAATCCACGACGCGCTTCGCTCTGCTCCCCCACTGCGGCCCGATGGCGAGGAACGGCTGCCGTGAACGGAGAAAAAGCTACACGGGTCTGCAGGGAACTGATGCCCATGACCCATCCCCCTTCGCTTCTTTTTAAATGTCGCTGTTGACTATTATCATCAAATTTAACCATTCAAAAAAATTAAATATGTAAAATCTAAAATTATGATAAATTTTTTTAATAATATATTAAATCATAACGAATGTATAAATTTTTATAATTAAAGTTATTAATTAAAGTCAATAACGATAAGAAAAAAATAAAAAAAATATCATGAAACGCAACAGATGAACACAATTATAATACTGTATCACTTATCAGCATATGATCAGGGACTCAGGGTATTACAGTAACCGAGGTTCCCACATCACGAGACCAACGTACTAGCTCGCGCGACAGGTCACGTCACTGGGACACACGCTACTGATCTAATCATGCAATGCAAGGTCACCGGCGAGGTGCATTGTTCCCAGCGTCGATCTCACTCGCTCCGTCTCAGCTTCCTCTTTCCAGGAACTGACCTTTTAAAAAAGGCAAATTGATTTCATGTTCTTGCTATTCTTCCGATTCTAAAATATGTTTATGAACATTTAAAATAAGATACGTGTTTTTATAATTTTTTCTAAATTCAAAATATGTCTATATGTACGTGTTTGAACCCATAAATAGAGATACCTATTTGCATATGGAAAATTGTCCCTGCTCCTTACATCATTTAGGCTCACAGTTAGAGATACCCATTTTTAATTAGACGAAATTATCATGTATCCTATTTTAAAATATCCATCGATATATTTTAGAATCAGGAGAAGCAGGGGCATGGAACCAATTTGCCCTTTAAATTTCAGCCTCGCCTTCACCTTCACCTTCACCTAGGAGGAGAGCACTACTAGAGCCGGCACCGCGCGCACAGTCGCCGTTTGGTGCTCCAACTCCCAGATGGACTCCGCCGTATTGATAGCCTCCCGTGCGCTGCGGCCTCCACAGTGCCACCACCGGCGCTCCCCTCCGCCGCGTGTGCGTCCGGGAATCCCCGCCGCTCTAAGGGCACGTGGGTCCCCATCCTGGCGCTCCCAGGCGGTGGCGGCCAGCGAGCGCTCCGCCGACCCCTCAATCCCCGAGGGCCAAAACCGCGCCATTTCTGGGTACATTCGCCACCAAAAACTCGACACCAACTGACCTTTCAAATTTTCAAACCTCATCGTCGTTGTTTCGCTTTCTGATGGTGATGAATCAGTCCGTTGGAGAGGCCGGAGGCGGACGTCGTCGTGATCGGCAGCGGGCTCGGCGGGTTGTGCTGCGCGGGGCTTCTGGCAAGGTACGGCCAGGACGTGCTGGTGCTCGAGAGCCATGACCGCCCTGGAGGCGCCGCACACTCCTTCGACATCAATGGATTCAACTTCGACGCGGGACCCTCTTTATTCTACGGGCTCCAGTCAAGAGGCCCCCAGGCAAATCCAATTGCACAGGTGAGGGGCATTACTAATCTTGTAGTATTTATTTATTTACTTCTCAGGTAGACCTCTATGCAACTAATCTTCTGTAACACGTACATTGTCGTTACCTATGCAATACAATTTTAAAGCAATTCCCGGATAGGTTTTCCGTAGCTGAGGTTTCCTTAAAAAAATGATTTTGGCTTAGGTTATCGATGCGCTGGGCGAATCAGTCCCCTGCGCGTCATATGACTCTTGGATGCTGTATGTACCTGAAGGCAAATTCCTCTCGCGGATCGGGCCAACTGATTTTCTAAAGGTATGCTGTTTTTGAGGTGCTTGGTATATATGGTTTCCATAACTTTGTGTGTGTGTGTGTTCACTTAACTTTGAGCAAGTTGGTTTAAGTACCCATTCATATGTCTGATTGTTCTCTAGTTTGTAATTGATTCCTCATCACTAAAAGTAACCTTTTTTTTTTTGCTTTTAAACAAAACAACGCAACTAGAGAAGAGTTGTTCTCTTAAACTCCGGATACCTTAGTGTGGGATCATTACAGATAGGGTTGGGACAAATATCCCCGCCTTGAGATGCAGGGAAATAAAAAGAGAGAACTTGAAACGTGGAGATGTATTACTGTAGCTGGCTAGGATTTTCTGGATAAACCAACTCATATCTACATATGCAAAGCTCTATCAATTTGTCACTTCTTCGTATATATTTTATTTGTGTTCAAGTGCTCTCTCCCGCCTTGATTGGGTCCAAACTTATCTTATCTGCAGGACCTTGACACCTTTATTGGTGCTGAAGCTGTCCAGGAGTGGAAAAAGCTTCTTGTGAGTTTGCTTTTTATCTGTGCTTTAGTTTATTTGGTAAAGACTAACATAGATGTAGATGAACAGTTGACCTTCTGAATGACATCCAGTTATATGCGTGCTAATAGCATACTGAAAATAATCTCAGGATGCGGTTACTCCTGTGGCTGCAGCTGCAATGCTGCCTCCACTTTCCATTCGTGGTGATTTGGGTATTCTCTCCACAGCTGCTGCTAGATATGCTCCTTCCCTGTTGAAAGCATTGATACAAATGGGACCCCAAGGAGCTCTGGTTGCTACAAAACTGCTACGGCCATTCTCAGAGATTGTCGATTCTCTGGGCCTTAAAAATCCCTTTGTTCGCAACTGGATTGATCTACTCTGCTTTCTACTTACTGGAGTCAAATCTGATGGTACTCTATCTGCAGAAATGGTAATCTAATTTCCTGGCTAAATTTATTCTTTACAGCATTCCTGACCTTCTTCTTCGTCTTGTTGTTTTTTAGTGTAAAAAATGATGCATGTGCGCAAGTTAAAGATTTGTTGTTTGTGTCATGAAAACTAGGTGCAGGTGGTAATTAATGTATTAAAACAAGCTTCCATTATGGATTTCTTTTTTAAAAAATAGAAAATCTTATGGTCTTAATTGAATGGAGGCAATGAATTCACTGCACTATTTTTGTGAGTACTTTTATTAGTACATGCTGCATAGATCCTGATAGAGAAGATAAAAGGAACCGGTAGAGTTACTCATGAACATGGGAGTGTTGTTGCAACATTCCCTCTTTATGTCACATAAACGTTTATGCTGATACTAGTGAGGTTATATACGTACTTGCTTCTCGTAACATTTGATCATCTAAATGTGCAAGAGTTTTCTTGTAACAAAACCGCACTACCCATGATTAATGTACATGGCTACGACACACGTTTATGCTGATACTAGTGAGGTTATATACGTACTTGCTTCTCGTAACATAAAACCGCACTACCCATGATTAATGTACATGGCTACGACACACAGCCTTCCGTGTACTCCAGAAAAAGTGTAGAATGCTACAAGGTGCCAGCTTTCAGGAACTACAACATTCTGTGACTCCCATCTGCCACTATTATTTTGTAGTGACAGCTTAAATTTGTGGTGAGGAATGGCAGTTACTACTACAATAATCACCAGATGTGTCTATTGTTGTCTATTTGCCCTATATCATTTCATCTTTGAAACCACATATTGGCAATCATGCTGTCATGTTAATTCAAAATTTTAATTGAGTAATTTAAAGTTTACAGCTACAAAGTCTATTCATCAGTTGGTCTAACTTCATGCTCAGATTTATTTGTTTGCAGAATGGTACAAACCAGGTTGCTCACTTGAGTACCCTGTGGGCGGAAGTGGGGCAATTATAGATGCCCTTGTGCGTGGTATTGAGAAATTTGGAGGCAGACTTTCTGTTCGAGCTCATGTTAATAAGATTTTAATAGAGAATGGTCGAGCAGTCGGTGTCAAGCTACAAAGTGGCCAAGTAAGTTTCAGGGGATATGTTAAGTAGATAAGATTCAATGCCACTCCTCAGGTTTTGTTTATAATAATAAAAGGAAGTAGGAAGATTGGTGTTCTCATGACCATAAACCAAATAGCAGCAAACAAGTAGAAAAAAAACTCTGATTTTGATGTCATGTTGGTATAATGGACAATGATTTTGTCTAGTGTCTTGTTGGAATTATTCCTCTTGCAGGTTGTACGTGCAAAGAAAGCAGTTGTTAGCAATGCGTCTATGTGGGATACTTTGGATCTGCTACCACCAGATGTTGTCCCAAAATCATACAAAGATAGAGTGCAAGCAACTCCACAATGTAATTCGTTTATGCATCTTCACCTGGGTTTTGATGCAGAGGTTTGTTTCTTACAAGTCATATGAAGTAAAATTTGACAAACATTTTTATTTCCACTTCAGTTTGTTCCATGTCTAACTGTAACGATCTATGTTAATGGAGCAGAATGCTAGAGACGACCTTGGAATCCATCACATTGTGGTTAATGATTGGAATAAAGGAGTTGATTGTGAACAGAATATGGTGTTCGTATCAGTTCCTAGTGTTCTTGGTAAAGGCCTGGCACCACTCGGAAAGCACATCCTTCATGCATATACACCAGGAACAGAGCCTTTCAGTTTATGGGAGGGATTAGACCGGAAAAGTGCAGATTATCAGAGACTAAAGGAAGAACGTTCAGAGGTACATCTCAGCGAGAACTGCTATGCCTTAGTTTTGAATACAAATTTTGCACGCTTGTTTGCTTGGAACAATTACCTAACAGTCAATGCATTTCACCATCATTTCTCTAAATCCCTTTAGATTTCTATGACATGTTTCATCTGTCTGCTCTTATGAGCCCAATGCTTTTGTGCATGTACTAATTTGCATACTGAGACATCCTTTTAATGCTAGCACAGAAGTCATAAAAAACTACTAATCTTTTCTGCATGAAAGACTTGATTATCAGTAAGAATTATCGAAAAAAACCTTTTTGTGCAAACTTTCCAGGTGCTATGGGAAGCTGTGGAGCTAGCTCTTGGCCCAAGATTTGACCGGGACAAATGCGATGTAAAGTTGGTCGGGACACCATTAACGCATAAGCGGTTTTTGCGAAGAAATAGAGGAACATATGGTCCAGCCATAAAAGCTGGAAAAGACACTCTTCCTGGTCAAGCCACATCGATCCCCCAGCTGTTTTGCTGTGGTGACTCAACTTTTCCAGGATTCGGAGTACCGGCAGTCGCGGCCAGCGGCGCATTCCTTGCAAACACGCTTGTCTCGGTGTCTCAACATTCAGAACTTCTTGACGCTGTTGGGATTTGAGTGGCAGATATGTCAGGGTAAGTATCATCTCTGTGCTTGCTACTGATAATATACTAGCAGTAAACTAAGCTAATGCTTTATGCTGTAGCTTTCACAGACATTTCAAAAAATTATCAGTCGCACATGCAGAAGCCAGCTGCAACCACCTTTGATAGAATATAATAATGATGTTTCTACTTCTCACAGCTCAGCTCTCATGACATGATTACTTTACATCAGCATTTGCAAACTTACTCGTAAGATATTTTTTTTGAAAAATAGGTTTCCCCTGCTTTATTCAAGCAACCAAGTTGCTTACTCGTAAGATATGAGTCCCATTTTGACCTTTTGTGGACCTTTTGACTTTTGAGTGACTCCCTTTTTTGTTACCACCACTTGTCTCTCATTCGTTTCTGCACAGGTTTCTCTGGTGGCAGGAGGCAGGCTTATAGCTATCAGTAGATACCAAATGCATACATAAATAAAAATAGAACCAAGGTTTTTCCTATGGTTGTGGAAAAGAGCATTTCGATGAACCGGAATTTCACAACATCGACGAGATGTATTTGCTATGTAACTTTGTAAGTATCATTTAGAAAAGGAAAGAAAAAAAATCTTGCATGACAGCGTTCAGCGACTGATTCAGATTCTGGCATATTTGAAGCCTGTATTACCCCATTGTTAAGAGAGATGCTGCTTTTTTTTTTCTTTTTGCGGAAGGTTAAGAGAGATGCTGCTTCTGCAGACTGGTCGAACTGTGCCAGTCTGATCAAAACAAACATGGCGAATTAGTCGCTAATGGGGGGAAAATAGCACAAGTTAATCATGACCTCCGGAAAGATGCCACGGCAAGTGCTCTCGCCCTCACCCCGCCACCGCCAGCGGCGGCGGAAGCGGTGGCGCGTCGGTCCGTCGACCGCGGTTGGAACCCTCTCCATTATGCAGGGACCAGTGCAGGAACTGCGGCCTACTGCTGAGCTCGACCAATCCAGTACAATGCTTAGTCTACCAGGCCTACCAGGCCGGACATTTTAATCCACGACGATGTAATGTAGGCCCAGGTACCTGTCTACCAGGCCTAAACAGGCCGGACATTTTAATCCACGACGCGCTCTGCTCGGCTCCACCCCACGGCAGGGTTCACAAAACCGCTGGAAACCGAGCGGTTTTCGCGGTTTCCGCCGAAACCGCTGCGCCTCGGTTTCCAGCGGTTAGCGGTTTTCAAATTTAAATTTGAGATTTTTTGAAAAATTTGAAAAATTTTGTAAAAAAAATATATAAAAAAATTAGATGAAAAATGAGGAATTATGATATAATCAAAACTTAAAATTTTTTAGTTATGGAGGTAAAAAAATGGTAGAAGAAAAAAGTAATATATATATATATATAATACTAATTTTAACAACTCCTTCTCCTCCACTCCTTTTTCTCCGACTCGAGCTATATATTTCTTATATTAGAAAAATTGCTATATCAATATATTAGAAAAATTAATTCTAGAAATTTTTATTAATTTTCATCTTATTCACTTTTTTTTCTTTCAAACCGCGGTTTCTGGGAAAACCGAGCGGTTACCGCTACAAACCGATCGGTTTTTACTCCAAAACCACGGTTTCTATTCAAATCCGGTTCAAAAATTCGAATTTGTAATTTGACCGGTTTTTCGAGCGGTTACCGCGGTTTCTGAGAAAACCAAGCGGTAACCGCTCAAAACCGATCGGTTTTCGCTCCGAAACCGCGGTTTCCATTCAAACTCGATTCAAAATTTCAAATTTGTGATTTGAACGGTTTTTCGAGCGGTTACCGCGATTACCGCGGTAACCGCTCGATCGCTGCCGGCCGGTTTCCGCGGTTCAAACGGTATCGTGAACCCTGCCCCACGGCGGCCGATGGCGAGGAACGGCTGCCGCGAACGGAGAACGGCTAGCGAGGCGCCACGTGTTCCCAGCGTCTGCCTCACTCGCTTTGTCTCACTTCCTCGACACCCGCTCCAACCCCGCTCGTCTTCGTCGTATCCCACTCGCCCGCCAGGACTGTCGCCCGCCTCGCCTTCGCCTAGGGGGAGAGCACTAGAGCCGGCACCGCGCACAGTCGACCGTGTGCTGCTCCAACTCCCAGATGGACTCCGCCGCATTAGCCTCCCGTGCGTTGCAGCCTCCGCGATGCCACCACCGTCGCTCCCCTCCGCCGCGTGTTCGTTCTGGAATTCCCGCCGCTTTAAGGGCGCGTGGGCCCCCATCCTGGCGATGCCAGGCAGTGGCGGCCGACGAGCGCTCCGCCGACCCCTCAATCCCCGAGGGCCAAAACCGCGCGATTTCTGGGTACGTGCGCTACCAAAGTCGACACGTACTGACCTTTCAAATTTTCAAACCTCATCGTTGTTGTTTTGGTTTCTGATGGATCAGTGCGCTGGAGAGGCCGGAGGCGGACGTCGTCGTGATCGGCAGCGGGCTCGGCGGGCTGTGCTGCGCGGGGCTCCTGGCGAGGTACGGCCAGGACGTGCTGGTGCTCGAGAGCCATGACCGCCCGGGAGGCGCCGCACACTCCTTCGATATCAAGGGATTCAACTTCGACTCGGGGCCCTCTTTGTTCTCCGGGTTCCAGTCAAGAGGTCCCCAGGCAAATCCACTTGCACAGGTGAGGGGCATTATTTGATTGTGCATACATCACCCAACACAATCGTTTTCAGCATTATGGAAGTTGGACATCTCCAATATAAAAATGATTTTGGTGAGAGGTTGAAGTTTGTTCTGATTGTTCAACTGGCTTAGGTTCTCGATGCGCTGGGTGAATCAGTCCCCTGTGCGTCATATGACTCTTGGATGGTGTATGTACCTGAAGGCCAATTCCTCTCGCGGATCGGGCCAACTGATTTCCTCAAGGTATCTTATTTTGATGGTACATGGTATATATGGTTCCCTTAACTTAGTATGTGTGTTTACTTTTAACATTGAGCAAGTTGGTCTAGTACCCATTCATATGTCTGATTGTTCTCTAGATTGTAATTGATTCCTCATCATTAACAGTAACTTCTAATTTTTTTATTTTAAACAAAACGAAGCAACCAAAGAAGAGTTGTTTTCTTACATTCCACATACCCTAGTGCAGGTGATGAGGAAATCACACCTATGGATGTATCATTATTCATTACACATAGAGACAAAGATCCCTGCCTTGAGATGCAGGTAAAAACAAAATGAAAATTTGAAATGGGGAGATGTATTACTGTAGCTTCCTAAGATTTTCTGGATAAACCAGCTCAGATTATTACATATTGCAATGCTCTATCAATTTGTCACTTCTTTGTTTCTTTTAAGGATAATTTGTCACTTCTTCGTTGATATTTTATCTTGTGTTCAAGTGCTCTCACCCTTGATTAGACCCAAACTTATCTTATCTGCAGGACCTAGACACCTTTATTGGTGCTGATGCTGTCCAGGAGTGGAAAAAGCTTCTTGTGAGTTTTCTTTATCTGTGGCTTTGTTTCTTTGGTAAAGACTAATAGATGTAGATAAACAGTTGACCTGCTGAATGACATCCAGTTATATGTGTGCTAATAGCATACTTCAACAATCTCAGGATGCAGTTATTCCTATGTCTGCAGCTGCAATGGCTTTGCCTCCACTTTCCATTCGTGGTGATTTGGGTATTCTCTCCACGGCTGCTGCTAGATATGCTCCTTCCCTGTTGAAATCATTCATACAAATGGGACCCCAAGGAGCCCTGGGTGCTACAAAACTGCTACGGCCATTCTCAGAAGTTGTTGATTCTCTGGGCCTTAAAAATCCCTTTGTTCGCAACTGGATTGATCTACTCTGCTTTCTGCTTGCTGGAGTCAAATCTGATGGTGCTCTATCTGCAGAAATGGTAATCTAAGTTCCTGGTTAAATTTATTCTTTGGAGCATTTCTGACCTTCTCCTTCATCTTGTTGTTTTTTGGTGTAAAAAAACAAATTAAATATCTGTTGTTTGTGTTATGAAAACTAGGTTCAGGCGCGTATTAAAACAAGCTTGTGTTATGAATTTATTTATTTATTTAAAAGGAAACTTGTATTGTGTTAATCGAGGAGGCAATGAATTCACTGCACAATCTGTGTGAGTACTTTATTGGCACATGCTGCATAGGTCCTGGTAGTGAGGATAAATTGAACATGGTAGAGTTACTCGTTAACATGGGAGCGTTGTTGCAACATTCCCTCTTCATTTCACATAAACATATATCCTTGCTTCTCGTATTCTTTGATCATCTAAACATGCAAGAGTTTTACTGGAACAAAACCATACTACCCATAATTAATGACATGGCTATGATATACAGCTCTCTTGTGTACTCGAGGTGCACTCGAGAAAAGTGTACAAGTCTACAAGGTGCCATCTTTCAGGACCTACAACAATCTGTGACTCCCATCTGCCCCTATTATTTTGTAGAGTGACAGCTTACATTTGTGGTGACGAATGGCAGTTAGTTACTACTACAGGAATCACGAGATGTCTATTGTTGTCTCTTTGTCCTATATCATTTGATCTCTAAATACACATATTGGCAATCATCCTGTCATGTTAATTCAAAATACACATATTTGATCTCCAAATAATTGGGTAATTTAAAATTTACAGCTACGAAGCTCATCAGTTGGTCTAACTTCATGCTCAGGTTTATATGTTTGCAGAATGGTATAAACCAGGTTGCTTACTTGAGTACCCTGTTGGCGGAAGTGGAGCAATTATAGATGCCCTTGTGCGCGGTATTGAAAAATTTGGAGGCAGACTTTCTCTTCGTGCTCATGTTGATAAGATTTTAATAGAGAATGGTCGAGCAGTTGGTGTCAAGCTACAAAGTGGCCAAGTAAGTTTGAGGGGACATTTTAAGCAGATAAGATAAAATGATGCTCCTCAGGTTTTATTTATAATTATAAAAGGAATTAGGAAGGTGACTGTTTTGTCATGAGCATAAACCCAATAGCAGCAAACAAGTAGGAAAAACTCTAATTTTGATGTCACATTACTATCATGGTCAATGATTTTGTCTAGTGTAACATTTGTTACATTTTGTCCTTCATAGATGCTGAAAGACGTTTCAATCGGAGCAGATGATACATAACATCAATAGACAGTTTCTATGTCAAAAATAAATACTGCATATCATATTACAGCTTTTCGCTGTTCCTTTCATGTAGTGGCAGACATATAAATGATGTAGGCCAAAATGGCAGAAAATCACCACCTCTGTTGTCTTCTGCAATCTATTTTTCGGTATCATGACAATGAAAAGTGCCTGTCTAGGCCACTATATAACCTTTTTTTCTATTAAATACTAGATACGAACCTTTTTTTTCTGGTATTCACTCCATTGACCAACATACACTTGAAAAAGATGCAGCTCCTGAAATCTTGTTGGCATTATGTCCTCTTGCAGGTTGTACGTGCAAAGAAAGCAGTTGTTAGCAATGCGTCTATGTGGGATACTTTGGATCTGCTACCACCAGATGTTGTCCCAAAATCATACAAGGATAAAGTGCAAGCAACTCCACAATGTGATTCGTTTATGCATCTTCACCTGGGTTTTGATGTGGAGGTTTGTTTCTTACAAGTCGTGTGAAGTAAAAGTTGGTAAAACATTTTTGACAAGATTGTATTTCCACTTCAGTTTGTTGCATGTCTAACTGTAACGACCTATGTTACTGGAGCAGAATGCTAGAGACGACCTTGGGATCCATCACATTGTGGTTAATGATTGGAATAAAGGAGTTGATTGTGAACAGAATGTTGTGTTGATATCAGTTCCTAGTGTCCTTGGTGAGGGCCTGGCACCACCCGGAAAGCACGTTCTTCACGCATATACACCAGGAACAGAGCCTTTCAGTTTCTGGGAGGGATTAGACCGGAAAAGTGCAGATTATCGAAGACTAAAGGAAGAACGTTCAGAGGTACATCTCAGAGAGAACAGCTATTCCTTAGTTTTGAATACCAATTTTGCACCCATGACTGCTTGGAACAATTACCTAGCAGTTAATGCATTCAACATTATTTCTCTAGTTTAGATTTCCATGACATGTTTCATCTATCCGTCTTATTGGCCCAATGCTTTTGTGCATGTACTTATTTGCATTACCAAAGCAAGACCTTTTAGTGATAGCAAACTGAGACATGCTTAAAGTTGAGCACAGAAGTCATAAAAAGCTAAGTTTTTTTTTTTGAAAGAAAGACTCCCATCAAATATGTGTAAGAATCATCTAAAACCATTTTTGTGCAAACTATCCAGGTGATGTGGAAAGCTGTGGAGCTAGCTCTTGGCCCAAGATTTAACCGGGAAAAATGCAATGTGAAGTTGGTCGGGACGCCATTAACGCATAAGCGGTTTTTGCGAAGGAATAGAGGAACATATGGTCCAGCCATAAAAGCTGGAGAAGCCACTTTTCCTGGCCAAGCCACACCAATCCCCCAGCTGTTCTGCTGTGGTGACTCAACTTTTCCAGGAATCGGAGTTCCAGCAGTTGCGGCGAGTGGTGCAATCGTTGCGAATACGCTTGTCTCAGTGTCTCAACATTCAGAGCTACTTGACGCTGTTGGGATTTGAGTGGCAGATACGTCAGAGTAAGTATCAACTCTGCATAATACTATTGCTTCCTACAGATAATATACTAAACTATGGTAATGAAACTGCATCAAATTCTTTATGCTGTAGCTTTCACAGACATCTAAAAAATATATCAGTCTCACATGCAGAAGCCAGCTGCAACCCCCTTACATTGAATAATGCTGTTTCTACTACTCACAGCACAGCTCACATGAGATGTGAGCACTTTACAACAGCATTTGCGAACTGACTCGTAGATATGAGGCCCATTTTGACCTGGTCAATGAATGACAGCACCACTGGCTTTATGGACCTTTTGAGTGACTCCCTTTATTGGTACCACCACTTGTTTGTCGTTGTTATTAGTTTGTGCACAGGCATGTGAGTTGTGAGTTGTGACTGCCTCTGTTAAGTCTATCATCCTTCCGGTATTACACAAGTTTCTCTGGTTGCAGGATGCAGGCTTATCAGTAGATACAAATGCATATATAAAAAACAGAACCAAGATTTTCCTATGGTTATAAAGAACACTTTGACGATGAACAGGAATTTTACAACATCGATAAGATGTGGCTTCTATGTAACTTAGTAACTACTGTAACATTTAGAAAAAGACAGAGTGCTAAGCTTACAGAAGTGAGGCTGAAAGAAAGGGAAAAAAAATCTATTATTGTATGATAGTGTATAGCGTCTATATTACCCATTGTTAAGAGAGATGCTGCTTCTGACAGAGTGGTCGCCTGACCCTTGTTCTGTTGTACCGAAAGCTCTATGGCACATGCAGGCTTTTGTCGATCTTTTTCTGGCACCGAAGAGTCATGTGTTTATTTATGTAGTAAGAACTTTATACTGCTGAAGTCTCAGCTTTTAAAAGTCATTCATCGGCAAGCATTGGCTTTGCAGTTAGTTTAAATTTGTTTGCATGGAGTATATATAAATTTACATAGTTGAAATTTGGTCTTCGGCACCAGCATGAAACAGACCTTCACCGGTTAAAAAACAAAGCTATGGTACAAACAAAATACCTGAGCATGACAAATCAATTCCAAGTCAGCTTCACATCCATCCCAAGCAGTAGTATTTTTTTCTAGAATAAGCAGTAGTATTTTGGCTGCCAAATTGACTGCAGCAAGCATTGCAGCCTCAGATCAGAGGTGTCAACTCGGTTCATCTTCACAGGTCACACCCAACATTTGTTGGCATTTGCTTCTCCCAACCGGCCAACCCCACCATGATCCTCTCCCTCCTTCCCTGAGTACATCGCCTTGCAATTTCCATGATCCCCTTATTAAATCTTTCCCTGGTCCTTCTCCTTCCATGCCACACCAATTCTTTTTACCGGAAATGGAAAAGTTTGGATGGACTAAGCGCTAGTTCACTGGCTCACTCGCCTCACTCCCCTCCCACCACCAACTTGCTTCACAGTCCTAACCTTCTCTCCTCCCCCGCCCGCTGCTACCCATCTCCATAAACACCGTACGATTCGTAGAAGGATTGCAAGACCTTTGATCTGCTCGTATGACTCCTTGTCGACCTCTGCGTGTTCTCAGTTCGAGGTATTCTGCCCTCTTGATCTCTTCCCTTGGTTCCGCAGTTTTATCCCAATTATTTGAGGTGTTGGATTTCGGATGAATCGAGCGGTTTACCTTAGAGGATCTTCACTCCAATTTCGAGGTTGATCTGTCACGATTTGGGGAAAATTTCAGTTGTTTAAATTCTTTTCGTGGGTTCTTCTTGATCTCTATGTGGCTGAAAACTCTTATGCTTGTTGGAAGTAGTGAAGTTCAGGTCAGCTGAAGAATTTGCAGTCTCGGTTGTGTACTCTGAGTCGTTGCAGGAGAAGATTTTGGTTGTATTTTTAGTTTCATCACTTCCCTTCCGTAGTCATTTCCGCACTTGACTGAAATTTATCCTAACATAGACAAATTCTACTGTGCAGTTGTTGCTGAATTAATTGGGGAGCACTGGCATTGGAAATGGTAGTCTGATCTTTCACCAACGATGGAACGGTGGACTGGGCTGCTTGCTCATCTTGACTTTGGTGATCTCGACTGAACCTTATACTCGGCGGGGGAGCCTGGAGCATGGCGTATTCTGGACAAAGGCACGGTAGCGTTGGGAGCTCCTCACGCCCAGGGAACGGCTTCAAGGCGCCGTCAGGCTCGATCGAGTTTCTGGGAAGGGAGATAATGGAGATGCGACTGAGGGATTCCAACCCAGATGCTGATGATGAAAGAGTACTGCTACTGTTCAATTGCTCTTTTTCTGAATAAATGTTAATATTTAGTCAGAATGAGCAGTCACTAAGTTACCATATTTCATCGAAATCTACACAAAGCCAGCCTCTTCCATCTTATGTGGTTCTTTGATGTAGCATTGCATACTGATAGCATATAAAGATGTGATCCCTTATAAAAGTACTGCATTTTGGCAACGTAATAAGTATCCTGGAAAGGCGTAGTTTCTGTTATTGCTTCAGGATCTTATCAGTTAAGCTATCAAGGATGCACCATCAAGAGAACTGAAATAAAGTTGTGAATCATTTCTGCACAATTTATTGTTAAATGAGGAAGCCTAATTTATTCGCAGGACATGGTGTCGTTCTCCGATCCCATTGGTGGTTCTAATGCTGAAAATGGTCATATAATAGCTACTACAATTCGTGGGTGCAACGGCCTGCCTAAACAGGTAAGGGTGATTTTGCTTCCAGACTCTGATGTGTATACAATGTTTGTTTATGAAACATATCCAACAAATAACGATATGGTTTCTAAAACAGTCAGTCACATATATTGCTGAACATGTGGTAGGAACTGGTTCTTTCGGGGTTGTATATCAGGTAAAACTTCTGAGTCATATCATTTTTCCTTTGTCAAGTTTCTAATCTACCCCAACTTGCTTGGGACTAAAAGGATTTGTTGTCGTTTTTGTCAACTTTTTAGGCAAAATGTCGAGAAACTGGAGAAATTGTTGCCATAAAAAAGGTTCTTCAAGATAAGCGTTACAAGAACAGAGAATTGCAAATTATGAATATGCTTGACCATCCCAATATCATTGGTCTGAAGCATTACTTCTTTTCAACCACTGAAAGGGATGAGCTCTATCTCAATCTTGTTCTTGAGTTTGTTCCAGAGACTGTAAACAGGATTGCAAGACAGTACAATCGAATGAATCAACGGATGCCCCTCGTTTACGTCAAACTTTATACCTATCAGGTTTCCCTTGATTAGGTTATTGTTTTATTGGTTATTAGTGTTTTTTTCTTTAATTTCTTTAGAAAATACCTCAAAACTTACCCAAATATCCTTTCTACTAAAATACCTTCTTTAGGTATAATAATAAAAAAAATCCTTAAAAGAATATGATCCATATGTCTATTCTACAAATGATTTTCTAATAAATAACATAAATAAAGCATCTTAGAGGCTATTCCATACACTATTTAATTATCATTTTGCTTGTTTTGGAGACAAAGGAATAAGATCTGAAGAATGTAGGGTACTATGTTTCAGTTGAGTTGTCTAGTGGACATAAGGCATGAACACCACATGTGAATTTTGTTCTGTGATGCATTACTTTACCATGTCCATCAATTTGAAAGAAACTAAAAACGACAGAGCAAATAGAGCATGAGTTCTGATGCCCTATATTTAGTTTTGCTGGGTTCTCTCTCTCTCTCTCTCTCTCTCTCTCTCTGGGCTAGGTGGTTGTTTTACAAATGGTGCCCACATGTAGTACTTCAGTGAGAATATTTTCTGATATTCAAACAATATCCAGCTACCTTCAGCTATCTTTTACTATCATATCATAGTGCAGATTTCTGTTGTGCAGTAATAAATTATCTAATCTTTGTTCATCAATCTCTTAACTTTACAGATATGCAGAGCACTTGCGTACATGCATAACTGCATTGGCATCTGCCACCGTGATATCAAGCCGCAGAATGTTCTTGTGAGATTTCAACCTTTCTGGTTTATTATATGATAAATATGTTATGCTGCACATATCCTCCACATTGGTTGGGATGATATGGTAACACCATTGCACCATAACAACTATTTGGTTCGGACAAGTAGGCCAAAGGTTATATTTCATATTTAGCCAATGCCACAATTATTGGTTTTTCCACCCACATCTTTGGCCCTGATGGTTTGAAATTTAAAACATCGATCCACTTGTGCAATTTTTTAGTTTCCTATATATGAGCTAAGCCCATGTGCATTATTTGATGCCTGGACTGCAGGATAACATATTCTAGTGTACATACTGTTTTTCTTGTTGTTATCTTCTCTTCCGACTAGTTATCTTTTGTTGTTTTATTGCAAGACTGAACAACACCCCATGCTCCCAGTTCCTCAGATATGAATGGCATGATTCCATGCCCATTATTACCTGTATGATAAATCAATTTGAAATATATGATTGTGAGCCTCAGAAACTGCAGTATGAAAGATCACAGGAACTAGCTAGTCCATTAACCGACGAGTTCATGAGCACATAGATTAGAGATTACTTGAGGAAGCAGTAAAAGTTGTTGGAACTTAGTCATACCCTTGACTATTGTACTCTAAACAATTGTACCATTAACAATAATCAGACATTGATTACCATGACAAAAAATGAGTTTTCAATGATGCTCTTACTTTTCTGCAATACCTAAGGGGCTTTAGTTGATTTGCCTCCTCAATTGTTGAGCCAGCTACTTTTCTGCTATTTGACATTTTTTGTGCTTCACGGACAAAAAGATTATGATAAAATTTTCCGATGTTTACTAAATGCATTTCAACCTTTCTGCTATAGGTTAACCCACATACACACCAGCTCAAAATTTGTGACTTCGGAAGTGCAAAAGTCTTGGTAAGCTAAATTTGGTAACAGTTTAAATGCGCAAGAATGTAACATATGATCACACGCTAAATTTCTTGAAAAGAACAAACAGGTCAGAAAAGAACTCACCATGATGTCTTGTTTTCTAAATCCACAGGTCAAAGGAGAGCCAAACATCTCCTACATATGTTCAAGGTATTATCGGGCACCAGAGCTCATCTTTGGTGCAACGGAATATACTACCGCCATTGACTTGTGGTCAACAGGCTGTGTCATGGCAGAGTTGCTTCTAGGACAGGTTTTGACTCTTTTACATGTATTGTCTGTCAATGATTCTTGCCATTTGTTTCTTCTGATGACATCCATCCTTATAGCCGCTGTTTCCTGGAGAAAGTGGAGTCGACCAACTGGTTGAGATCATCAAGGTGGCTTTTTTCTCTGGCATCTAGAACTGTATGATTCTACTACCTATTTCTGGACCATGACATATTGAGGCATGGCGACTTGCAGGTGTTGGGTACTCCAACGAGGGAAGAGATCAAGTGCATGAACCCAAACTACACAGAGTTCAAGTTCCCACAAATTAAGGCCCATCCATGGCACAAGGTAATCTGCAGTTCTGTATCAAAATATTTACTTAGCTCAATATGCAATCATAAATATTTATAACTGGAGTTATACAAATGTGGTTGATACAAAATGCACAAATGATATACAGGTTGGTACATAATCTTTGCAATAGAGATGCTGGATACGTAACAATGAAACTGACACATTTATAAATTTGTGAAATTTAATTTTAAAAGAGTGATGTTTACATGTTGGGTTGTTGTCTACAATTACTGTTGAAGTCAGGCACGCAGCAATATCTGCATCGTGTATGCTGTGGGAAATTTTCATTGAGCAGATTTCTCCTGATGTCTATGTCATCACAAATCTCTCTCCTATCCAGGTTTTTCAAAAAAGGCTTCCACATGAAGCCGTGGACCTTGTCAGCAGGTTTCTACAGTATTCACCAAATCTACGTTGCACCGCTGTAAGACCCATGATCTTCTATGTTTGTTGTCAGTAACTGTTTGACATGATGTTATGTGAGTTTTCAATCTTTTAACCGAGGAGCTATTCTTCAGTTGGAGGCATGTATGCACCCTTTCTTTGATGAGCTGAGAGACCCAAACACTCGTCTACCTAATGGGCGGCCTCTGCCTCCTCTTTTCAACTTCAGACCTCAAGGTAGCATTTGTTTTTCTGACATAATGGCTGATTTTCTTCATATGAACTTACTTCAGCAGTTAACACTGCTGCTTCAAAACTTTATCATTAGCCAAACTTATCAGCTTTTCGGATTGAAATGTTGACAGAGCTAAAAGACGTTCCTCCAGAAGTTGTTGAACGCCTTGTCCCAGAGCACGCGAGGAGACAGAGCTTGTTCATGGCGCTGCGGACCTAGTTTTCACTGGTCTTTTAGCCCCCTTTTTTTAAACTGTTTGTTTCCGCGGGGAAGCTTGTAAAGTTGTTGCTTCTCCTCTTCTTCCTCCCCGACGTCCTCTTCCTTTCTTCAGAGCTTGGTGTGGATGAGATCCTTTACAGACGGTAGAATGTGTGGTTGGCGAGGCTTGTGTGTGGTGTGCAGTTGGTTTGAGGCTGGAAAACTCGGATTCAATGTTGTTAGGAAGCTTGTGAAGCTTTTCTGTTTAGGTTTCTTGCTGGTTGCAAATCTTTCTTTCTTGCTTCCGGATTTCAGTATCTCCTTTGTGAGCAGTAAACTAGTCAATGGGAGTGATTGGGTGATGCAATGCAACCACTCAAGAAAAGTAAAAATGTCCAGTAATCTACGACTACTGATTATGCGGTAAAAATTTGAGTTTTCGCTGTTGAAAATCTTCGAGGTTTTTCGTCGTGGAGTATATCAGTAGACTTGAGATACGGGAGTCGACAAATTACGCAGTTGCAGTTTGAAAATGATCAAGCTCTCACGGGTTCCCTGTGAGAAATCTTACATCTAAGAATTGGCTTTATGGCGGGAATACAACTTTGCAGGCAAGAAAAGGATAATCCCGCATACTCGCGGCCATCTAATCCCACAGGTACCCCATTAATCATCTTGTACAGCAAGACAAACCTGCCCGCTTTTCTTTCTTGCACCAGAGGAAAGAACTCGGGCCGCCAGTCTCCGTCTCACCCGTCCGATCGAAACCCAGCGGCCCAGATCTTGTCGCCCTCCCCACATAACCCCGCCCTTCTCCCTCCGTTGTTACGTCGTGCTGCTCCGCCTTCAGCTTCTCTTCCCGGGCCTCCTCTGTTCCTCCCGCAACGCCGCAACCACTCAAAACCCTAGCTAAACCCCGTCCTCCGCCTCCCGCGCGACCTCCTCCGGCGAGATGAGCTTCAGGGGAGCTAAGATGCCGATCACTCCCGGCGGCGCGGGCAAGCTGGCGACGGTGGCGGTGCTGGGCGGCGCGGCGTTGTACGGCGCCCTGCACAGCTTCTACAATGTCGACGGAGGCCACCGCGCCATCGTCTTCAACCGTATCGAGGGGATCAAGGAGAAGGTGAGCCGTCTCAATGCACCTCGCTTCCTCGATCACAGCCGCGTAGGCGTAGTGGTGAATCTTCGTGAATGTGACTTTGGAGTTTGGGCTCTCTAATTTGGTTTACTGCCCCGCGCAGGTGTACCCCGAGGGAACGCACCTGATGATCCCGTGGTTCGAGAGGCCGATCATCTATGACGTCCGCGCCCGACCCAACCTCATCGAGAGCACCTCTGGAAGCCGTGATCTCCAGATGGTAATATTCCATTTCTCCGCTGATCCTTGTGCCTGGGGGTTGTGGTTGTTGGTGTGTGTGGGCATTTCTATACTCAACTTTTGGTGAATTGTTGCTCAATGTGTATGCCTAGTCACATGTGTTTGGGACCAAGTGATGTTGCTCTGTTAAATTTTTAGAGTTCATCTTGCTCTGTTAAATGGGGGCATGTAGTTGAGATCGTGTGATTGTATAGATTGTAAGAAGATTTTGTCGTTCTGAACTAATCAGCGTTTCTAAATATATGTGTAGTTTCAATTGATAATTTGGCATTCACATTGTTGCTGTTGCAAATTACAGCAGCACCACCGTTGAAGGCACTCAATTATTTTCTTAATCTCCATTTCAGCTTTAAACATGCTTCCTGGGATGTTATTTCATCAACTATGTGGGGTGTCACAAGAATCATCAATATTTTAATTTGTGTGGCATTGTTAGTTAATCTGTTCCAGTGTTTCTCATTGTAGTATATCCACGGTGATAGCTCAGTCATTGAATTGAGTTTTTGTTCATCATGATCAGTTGCCCAAGTTTGTTCATTAAATTTTCTAAACACCTTAAATCCTTACCAACCACGAGTGTAAACTGATTGTATACTTGCAAGAGTATATCTTGTTTTGCTAGAAAGATAACACTGCAGTTTCCCCTTGTATGTTGTGATTATAAATTTATAATACTAGTTGGTAACTTGGGCAGGTGAGGATTGGACTTCGTGTTCTTACACGACCTATGCCGGATCAACTACCTACTATCTACAGGACCCTGGGGGAGAACTTCAATGAGAGAGTTTTGCCTTCTATCATTCATGAAACACTGAAAGCTGTGGTTGCTCAATACAATGCCAGTCAGCTCATCACACAGAGAGAGGTACCGTTTCGTGTTCTCTAGATAATAGTAGTTCATCTTATCAGGATTGCATGATGTTGGGGGTAAGGTAACAATTCATGAACCCTATGCAGGCTGTAAGCAGGGAGATTAGGAAGATTCTGACTGATAGGGCCAAGAACTTCAACATTGCTCTTGATGATGTGTCCATCACAAGCCTCAGCTTTGGAAAAGAGTTCACTCATGCCATTGAAGCCAAACAGGTTGCTGCACAAGAAGCTGAGCGTGCCAAGTTCATCGTCGAGAAGGCTGAGCAAGACAAGCGGAGTGCAGTTATCAGGGCACAGGTTAGCTTTCTTAAATAACATGTGTCGTGCTTGTCTTAGTCTGACTTGTAGACATGGAAAAGTATATAGTTAATTGATAAACACAGTAAGTTGAATAACATGGCATTCACCTACTTCCTTTGTGATGCCAATGTTTGTGGTTTCAGCTTTAACTAGACGTTGTTTTTTGCATCTTTATATACACATGCTTTTGTATTTGTTGAGTTGATTCTTGAATCTGAATCATTCTCTCTTTCTTGCTAACAGGGTGAGGCTAAGAGTGCAGAGCTTATTGGTCAAGCCATTGCCAACAACCCCGCTTTCCTTGCCCTCAGACAGATTGAAGCTGCCAGAGAGATCGCTCACACCATGGCTACCTCAATGAACAAGGTGTACCTCGATTCCAACGACCTTTTGCTGGGACTCCAGCAGCTCAGCACGATGGGCAAACAAAAGAAGTGAACTGACTATCCATTCATGTTTGAAGTCTTATAGTCACTGTCAAGCTCACCATGCGAAGTAGTTTAAAGAGGAATACTCTGAATCGTTAATATAGCTAGTGTCGAAAGTTTTAATCTGATCCAGATTATGAAACGACACATTTTTGTTACTACTGTTTTTGTGATATTTTGCCACTGAAATGGCAACTGGTACGTTGATGTGCAAATCATCAGAGGAAGTTTGGTATCGCTCTCTGCCTACTGGAAAGATTTCTGTCCTGGTTCAATGATTGGCTCTGCGGTGATTTACTTTCATGCTAAACAGTGCACTCGTCTGCTGATATGTTTATTACTCACATCGCTATAGCCTATTAGGTTATTGGATATGTTTGTTCAAGTAGCGTCTCGATCTGAGAAAATGCTGTACATAGCCCCCCTTTGTAGTACTCCGGGGCGCTGTTCCGTCTTGTACTTCACGCCGCCCTCACCCCATGACCACGTCCGACTGGCTGCGACGAGATGATCCAGAAGAACCAGGTCAGTGCCGAAGACGTCGTCTCAAGGTCGGCAATGAGGCCCTCGTCGCTCGCCACATCTGTTTTCCGTTCGATGCGCTCCGGCCTCACCAGGCACGGACAATGTCCATAGCGAACCCGTGGACACCGTGGGCTTCGTGTGCAACCTGTTACGCATGTCTGCTGCAGTGCTTTGCTCTTTGCCAGGCCCAAGGAGAAGTTTTGCCTAACAGTAGTACTAGTACTTCTTTTCTATAGCAGAAAAAAAAAAATCACATGTCTGATGGTATTTTGTGGACTGTGCTTCTGTGTCAATTCAAACGAAGTGGGCTAATCACTTGCAATTTTCGAAAGTTTCTTAAGGCATGTTGCGCTGCGCCATGTGCTCTAGCACTTTTAAATAAAACTTATTGGTGCTGCTAAACGCAAGTCGATATGTCCGAGTGGTTAAGGAGACAGACTCGAAATCTGTTGGGCTTTGCCTGCGCAGGTTCGAATCCTGCTGTCGACGATTTTTTCTTTTTAATCTTTTGCGCCACAAAATTGTCAACGTTCGTCGTAGAATGCGCTTTATCAACGTTCATCCTATACTAGTGTGTCCCTTCAGCCATGAGTCCATGACCATGATAATTGACAACCGAAAGCTTGCTTATGCTTAGCTTGCATCACGTACCGTATGTCCTATGTGTGCTTACATGTTTGACCGACATTTCCACCAAAAGTTATTGCAAGGTCGATCCTGTTTTGATGGGAAAAATTAACTCAGGTGAAAACCGATTCAGTTTTGCAAAACTTTAAACATAGATCTAAAATCAGAATTGAGGTACGAAATATGTCTGATTTTGCAATTGTTTCATGTTTTATATTATCATATTTTTAATACTTTTTTTTAAACAAAGACCTTTTTGTTTTGAAAAGAAAAACATAGCGAAACTGTTACTGGATTGTCAAAATCATGAGCCCGGTCGGGACCAGCCCAGCCCAAAGCACCGTTCAGCATTCGCATCAAACCGCCCCCGTCCGTAGAGAAGAACGGCGCAAGCAACCAGCCAGGCTTTCCCTGTCTCCGCATCTCTGTCCGCCGCCCCCTTTCCGGGATCCCTTCCCCCTCCCCCCGCTCGCGTCGGCTCCTCTCGTCGTGTCCCGAAACCCTCGCCATGGCGGAGTCTACCGAGAACGCTGCCCCCGCTCCCACCCCGTCGCCGGAGCCAGCCCCAGCACCGGCTCCAGCTGCGGCTCCTTCCTCCCCGCCCTCCAAGTCGGCGATCCCGCCGCGGTACGACCTGGACGCCAAGTGGGACGCTTGCCTCGACCTCTCCATCCGCCGCGTCGCCTACTCCTCCCTCGGCGGCGCCTTCGCTGGCCTCCTCCTCTTCCGTAAGGAACCTGCTGCTTTCCCATTTGGCTATGTCTCGTGAGATCTGGTCGTGGCGTGCTAGGTATTGTGGCGATGGCTTGGTCGGTGTGGTTGTTAGTTTAGGATTGGAGCAGATACTCCTGTTCCATTTTGATCTGCCGCCTGTTTGGACGCACAGGACAAGCTAAGATTGCTGCACGTTACGAAATGATACTCTATCCCTTTGGGCGTCAATGCACGTTTTGTACCGATATCTCGAATGGTTGCTTTAGAATAAATATATTGCTTGGTTATTATTTCGAGATGAATTAATGGTTACAATTCGGAAGTCTCGATTGAGGTGATTTTAGAGTCAATTTCAGTTTCATGAATACCTGCGAGAAGTTCCTTCCATGTGGCAAGGAAAGTCTCCTTAGGTTCAACGTTATGTGGGTAAATGGAGCTGCATGTAACGCAAGGGATGCTGCAAGTGGGATTTGGGCTGTTTGTCTCTGAATGTAGGGAGAGTGCTATCTGTATTATTTTTTGCTTGTTGGGTTTGATGTGAAGACTTGTCTGCTTCCGTTTCAGTTTTTCTG
Organism: Oropetium thomaeum; assembly: GCA_001182835.1. NCBI lineage: Eukaryota > Viridiplantae > Streptophyta > Magnoliopsida > Poales > Poaceae > Oropetium > Oropetium thomaeum. The sequence goes on along the minus strand of LFJQ01000123.1, from coordinate 11,330 downwards.
ATTCTAGTTATTGAAAATCCAGGTCATTATGCAATCCAAGCACTTATGATGTGGGTATGTGTAATCTTGATTCTTGATTGTGTATAGAATAACTATTACTGATGATATGAGGTCAGTGCTGATGTACCTTTATTACTGATATAATTTGAATGGCGGGCTTATGGTTTTTTAGGTTGATGCTTGTTTGTGTTGCTCATGCCTAATGGCAAGCATGATCATAAAGACCTTTGGTATAACAAATTTTGCCAATCGCTATTGGTTCACCTTCCTTTCGTATGACATTGTCAAGCTATTATAGTGTCCTGTGTGATCACATATGGCTATTTAAAAATGTCATCTAGTTTCCTTCAACCTTTGGTCTCACTGGTTAATTTGTACTTTCTCACTTACATTTGGGGGGGACCTTGTTTTTGTAGAAACTATCTTTTTATAAGTGTTTTTTTTGCTTCTTTTGCTCCTGAAGTGCAGCTTGTGTCCCCTTGTTTACTATCTTTTGGTAAGTGTTGGCTGTTTATGCCTTCTTTTGCTCCTGAAGTGCCACTTGTCTCTTGTATGTTCTACCGTCTTTTGTCTCTTGTATATTATACTGCCTTTTGTTGTTGAAGACTAATTGAGCTAGTCTCCTCTATATGTCCTTTTCTTTTTGTTACTGAAGTACTTTAGTTGTCCATTTCCATGCCCTGATTCATTGTTTGGGAGTATGCTGAGGAAGTAACAAGAAATTATTACAGTTGCTTCTCAAATTAGTCTTACATTTAATTCTTATTGACTCTTGAACCATGTATAGGCATGTGCAGGACTAATTTGCAAGATAAGAGAGTTTAGATGACTCTTGGTACTACATCTTCTCTCATATTGACCTGTGTTGTTTTGTACAGGTAGCCCTACTACTCGCTGGGCATCCGTTGCCCTTGGAGCTGGTGTTGGGATAGGGGCTGCGTACACTGAATGCTCATACTTATTCAATGGTGCTCCTCCAAAATGGTCTCCTAAAGTCTCAACCATCCCTACGGCGCAGTCTGAAGTAATTTCTCTCTCATTTTTCCTCAATGTACTTGTTTGATAATTGTAGTCTTATACTATTGTTAGTGGCAGTTACTTTTTTTAACCCTAAGCATGGTTTGCTTTGAACTAAGTAGTGTTACTAAAATTTCTAGCCCCTACTGACCAAAATAAATATGTATAGATATGAGAATTAGATATGTTATTCTACACATTCTCACATGATCTTAGACTGCCTAGTGCTACTGCCTTTATCTTCTCATTTATGTATTAATATCTGATGTCATCAAACTCAAGGACATATAACTAGCAACTGAATTACATGTTTACAACCTGTCTGATTTCCATATTCTTCTGAATGCAACATACTTAGTATATAATGCACCGTTTGTGAAAAGAAATTGCAGAAGACAATAGGAATGTACATAACCTTGATTTTATATCCAACAAAAGTTATGGGAAGGTCTGTTTGGGAGTAATTTGGTAACTACATTTTTTGTAGTCCTGTGTATGTTTAAGTGAGTTTTTTTAATCATGTGTTAAAGGTAGAAACTTATACAACCTTCATTAAAGATCATTTAGATGAGCACCCCCATGACTATCCTATGTCAGCTTGATTTTGTGCTATCTGGTTTGATTTGTTTTACACCAGTACCTAGGATAAGGTAGTGGTATCCTGATTGCCATTACTGCTGCTCCCATAATGTTTTTTGTTGACTTTGATTGTTGTTTGAATGATTTTGTGTTGCTATATCTGTGGTGTCACTACTGTTTTTCAGAAGTGCACTCTGGAAGTAGTCCTCATTCATGTCTTTGTATTTTCTTTCAACAGGGAGAAGGCAAGTGAACGCTGCCTGTTGGATCGATCCATCTCGGTGGAGTTTTGGAGTATGTTCTTAAAGTGATTGTTTCATGGTGGATATCGTGCTATCCCTGGGCAATTAAAGTTAGACGTGCCTGACTTCTGAGTTTTTTTACCCGCGTGCAAAACTATTTCCACTGTGGTCTGATGACCCCTGGCTGCACACTGCTAGAGCTCTCTGTAAGCTGTCCAAGTGGTGACTTGTTGACCAGGAATAAATTTTCTATTATGTGTTCTTGTTTTGCAGCATGAAACGTACATTACAGTCATTTTCTGTGGTGCCTCCGTTACCAAGTATTCCTACGTTCTTTCACGGTGTTATTTGTATATATATAGTCATTGGCCACTCCACTATTTGTCCCTGCAAATTGCTTGTGCTTCTGAGTTTTTGACTGTCATGTGGTTATCTGAATGGTTGAATCCCATCTGTCATGCATAATTACATTAGAGTCGAAGATATTTTTAGGAAGATTTCTGTCGATTAGCAAATACTAATAAAGAACTTTTTGTGTTTGGGCTCCTCATCCACTTCATTTCTTTTCTTTCTTACGGGTGGGTAAAATAGACTTACAGTGAAAACGTTGGAAACGCTTTTATACTAAGAAAGAAAGCGATCCACACCTAGATGGAATCGTCCGTCACGTATTGAAGGATTGTGGACACCACGCACGATTGTGTTTCGCCGTGTCTCAGTACAAAAAATTACTTGTCAAAAAAAATTACTTACTGGTTTCGCCCCTGTCGAAGTTCAAAGAATATCAGGAACAAAAACGAACGGGGTAATAGGGTGAGTCCTCCATATAATGACCTGAAACGTGGTCATCCCAAAATACAAATCTCAAACACCGCGCGCATGCGATGATCTTCGTCCTTGCTTCGGCGTCGTTCCTCCCAGCCGAGCAATGCCGTCCGCCTGCCTACGGCGCAGCCCGCACACCCCCTGCACCTGGCGCACCGCCCGCCGCTAGAGCCAGTCATCGGGCGCGGCGCCGCCCGCCAAGTCATGAAGAAAACTGACCCCGGAAAGAAGGCGTCTGGTGAGGGAGCGGAGGTCCCCGGGGAGGACGTCGACGCGCCTGCTGAGGGAGCGGAGGTCCCCGGGGAGGACGTTGCCGCGCCTGCTGAGGGAGCGGAGGTCCCCGGGGAGGACGTCGCCGCACCTGCGGAGGGAGCGGAGGTCCTCCGGAAGGACGTCGCGGAGGTCTCCAGTACCTCGCACGGCGAAGCCGACGAGGACGACGAAGGGCGCCGCGGCCGCGGCGAGAGCGCCTCACGGTAGCGCGTCCTGGACAGGTAGTATTTCGTCGAGTCAAGGACTCTAAGGGCCAGGTCACGGCGGCCGCGCCGATGGTTCGAACTAACTAGCAGCAGAGATTATAGGAATTAGTGTAGTATTCTTTGTAGGTACATGATCCATATTCTACCGGTATGAACAGAGAAATTGTTTGCTGAAAGTGCGTAATAAAGTGTGAAATATGTCCCCCACTTCATTGCCCGAATCGGATCACGGACGCGTCAATTGTCAATCGTCATCACCGTCGCCCGTCCACGGCATCGCCGCTGCTGCTCGCCGGGACCGGGAGGGCGGCCACTGTGCGGAGGCTGCACGCATACAAGGGGCCGTCGCCGCTCGCCGGCGGGAACTCTGGTATGCATCCCCCGTGCTGCAGAGCGCGTGCCAGACGACAAGATGCTGGCGGGGGAGCGGTTCCTCAGGGCCCTGCACGACAAGATGCGCTGGAGCGATGTTTTGAGGTTTCGATTCGTATGTTTCTTTTGATCTACATGCTTCAGGACGTTCGAATTCCATTCTATTTTTCGCAATGTTCATCCATCAGTTTTGTAGTGGTGATGCGAGGGCCGTTATGCAGTGGTGTTGATCCAGCCTTCATTATTTGAAAGTGATTTTTTTCTTGTGTAAAATTAAAATTTAGATCTCATTTTAGATCACTGTATCATTGAATGTGTTAGAAGCCTGAATTTTGAAAGTGTAGGATTGTGGGGGTTAAGTAAACGGTTTTTATTTATATAGTTTAGTGAGATGGTATAGTTAGCTGCACTGGCTACCGTCCACAAAATTGACTCCAAGACGGTAGATTCTTCATATATATTGTATGGTGCGCCTGAAGCAAAAAAGGGATAAAAATACACAGCAGATTATTCATACCACACAAGGTTTTGAAAACCATTAAAAACCGCTCGGTTTCTGCGGTTTTCGCTCAAGCCGTTCCGATTCGACTTTTTGAACCGTACGGTTTCTTTAAAAACCGTAACTGTACTGTAGCAAAAACGATTTTTGCTCGATTTTTATAGTAAACCGCTAGGTTTTTACGGTTTGAATGGTTAACAATCTAAGAACGGCTCAATATCATTCGGCCACACGCTACACCCAAAAAAAAAAAGAAAAAAAAAGAACGGCTTACTAAGAACGGTAAACAAGTGCTTTTATATCTTGATGACGACGCTAACCTCTTGAGTCCAACCGGCAGTGTCTGCCTTTTTCCTATTAATGACATTGTAAAGTAGCTCGTTGGTGATAGCAGGGCAGGACCGAGCTAAGTGCTCGTACTTCTTGTTTGGATGACCCCAAATAGAACTTCCTGAGAACCAAGGAAGTCGAAGCATGCTTCTTTTAGACCGAAACACTGGTGTTCCTCGGCTAGCAGCAAGAGATTCGAAACGGAGCTCGTGTTGATGTAGCCGCACAACCTGTCTTCACATATGAGCTTCAGCCTGTGTATGCTGTACTTGTCTGCTGCTACGAGCAAGCTCTGCGTCATCGCAAAGTCATCCTCCTCCTCCATAATCTTCTGATCTGCTGCTGCAGCAGGAATCATCACGTCGTCTGTGTATATGAACGTAAGGAGCGCCTGGAACACGCGTGGCTCTATATCATCGATGCTTATTCGTACCACGACGTCTGCTTCTTTCTTATTATTAATAACAGAGCTGACGGGTTCGAGCTGTGCCTTGAAGACCGGTGATCTTGCCTTGAGCAGTAGCCGGTGCGCAGGGAAAGTCTCTCCTCCAACTCGGAATTCAACATCGGAGCCTGCTCTACTCTTCCACAGGAGATCTCCGAGATGCTGATGAAGGTCAGACGGCGGCGGAGGGAGAACCATCGTCGTCGTCCTCGTGGATGTGTTGTTGCTTCCTCCCCCTCTGCTGCTGCTTCGTCCTTGACAACGACGACAGTGGCAATAATATTAAGGTGCACATCTACCCTAACAGCGAAGCAGTCATCTTTGAGCAACCCTGATCGTTCCTAACTCTTTTCTTTCGATAAACTTACGGAATCCAACAGACCCTCGTTTTGAGAAGTCGACGTTGTTCTTAGTGGTTCTGATGTACGGCGGCACCGGCTTTCCGTCTTGGTCGAGCAAGCTGAAGGTAGCCTGCCCGATCACCGCGGCAGCACCGGAGGTGTCCCAAAGAAATAAGAAAACCGCGATGAAATCCATGTTCTCGGAACCTTTTCCTCCCATGGGGTAGCACATGAGTTGCCAGGTATGGCCTCCAGCAGGAAACAGGCATGATACGATGCCTACCCTACCATCACTGGTCTCCATGGTTCTCGAATACCCATCAATCTTGAGTATGTGGTAGGCGGCGGCGCCCTTGCGCGACGGGGCAGCAGCAGTGGCGGTGACCGACGACGACATGGTGGCCGGTCGATCGAGATGGTCGAACAGGAACAGGTAGCTAGCGCACGTCCGTTTTGATCCCCGGGCTTATGGTTTGGTTCTGTTTGTAGTATACTATATAAAGATAGATAGGATCCAAGAGAAGGCTTCTCCCGGTCTATATCCCACCAGTCCAATAATTAAGGTGTATCCGATCCGGAAAAAAAAAAACGCGTCCTAGTTGGAAACGGAAACTATACTGATCAAGAGAATATATATATATATATATATATATATATATATATATATATATATATATATATATATATATATATATATATATATATATATATACACACGGTAGTGCTATTCTTCACCCAGGGTGAAGAATAGCTTATTCTTCACCCGGACCCAGCCATCGAACCAGCCCGCGACGCCGTCGAGCCATCCAACCAGCCAACCGCGCCATCCCACCCGCGCCGTTAAACGACACCACTGCCTCGCCGAGCCCCGGAACCCGGCCTTCTTCGCCGTCGCCGCGGGAGCGGCGACCCTCACCGCCGCCGCGCTGAGCCCCGTTGGATCTGTCGCCACGGGAGCGGCGACCCTCACCGCCGCCACGCCGAGCCCCATTGGATCTGTCGCCGCGACCCTCACCGCCGCCGCGCCGAGCCCCGTTGGATCTGTCGCCACGGGAGCGGCGACCCTCACCGCCGCCGCGCCGAGCCCCGTTGGATTTGTCGCCACGGGAGCGGCGACCCTCACCGCCGCCACGCCGAGCCCCATTGGATCTGTCGCCGCGACCCTCACCGCCGCCGCGCCGAGCCCCGTTGGATCCCCCGTCCCCGCAGGACGATCAACACCTCCACTGAAAAAAAGGTAATTACTGAAAAGAGCCTAATCTACTACCATTCTGTGAAATAATTACTGAATGATCACGGCATTTTGTGAAATAATTATTCTGTGAAACAATTACTGAGCCAAACCCCACCAATTCCTCTGACTGAACTGAAAATTACTGAATCCTGGCCTAATTACTGAAGGTTGATTTTGGTTATAATGATTACTGTGCAATAGTTAATCCCAAAAAATTACTGAAGGTTGATTTTGGTTATAATCTGTAGATGGACATGGATGGAACAATGAACCAGCAACAAGCGGCATCTGTGGTTGTTTCACATTTGTTGACAGTAATTGCCTCTGCTCCTTCGACTAATGCTGCTGGTAGTACTGATGCAGCAGCTGCTCAGTTTGCAGCTAATGCAGCGGCAGCGACAGCTACTCAGTTTGCAGCAGCAGCTGTGCCAATTCCTTCTCAAGGGCAGTCGGTGGGTCCAGCATGGCTTGTGCATCCGATGCGGTACAGACCAACAATGACACCGCCGGTACCTGTTGCATCTCAAACTATAATTACCCCTGAAGTGGAGCCAGTGTTTTTGCATGTAAGTACCAAAAATTACTGAAAACATTCTCAACACATGATAGTTACTGACCACTTGTTCAATGCAGGATCCAAAGATTGATAAAAAGTTTGTCCCAAGTTATGACATGAGCTTTGATAGCATGGGAGCTGCAATCAGCTTCTACCAATCATATGCAGAGCTTGCTGGGTTCAACGTAAGGAAGAATAGGACAAGGAATGGTGGCCGCGGACAGGACATCGAATGTTCATTTGCAGGACACAGTCAGAACAGTCCTGGTGCAGACCGCAAACGAGACAAAACAACAAAAAGGAAAGAATGTAAGGCAATGGTCTGCGTTGTTACAACATTAGATGGGGAGAGTGTTTACTTCAAACGGATTGTGCTTGAGCACAACCATGAGCTGACAAGATCACCCTCCATGACAAAACAAATGCGATCTCACAAACTAAAGGAGGGCCCGATAGATGACTTGATTGATGTCATGCACAAGGCAAAGGTGAAACATGTCAGCGTGATGAATGTGCTAAAAGAGTCAGTAGGTGGGGCGGAAAATCTAAGCATGACAGAGAGGGATGTGCAAAACAAGTAAGTCTCCATTACTGAAAATGCACCCTGATTCAACAGTTTCACTGAGACATTAGGATTCCATGCATGAGTAAAAATCATGACATATATGCAACAGGTCTCTAAAGAAAAAATATAACTCATCTCCTTTGCATTTTTCTCTTATTATTGCAGGAGAGCTGCCCTTGCTAGAACGGAGGTAGAAGATGATATACCAAAGCTACAAGAATTCTTTGATGAGTGCAAAAGAAACAATCCACAATTTTTTTACAAATTCCAGGTGGATGAAAAAAATGTCATCAAGAATATATTCTGGAGCCATGCGAGCCAGCAAGGACATTACAAAGGTAAAAAGAAAGAGGAATCAAAATTACTGAACCCTATGAGTACATACCTCTCTGTATTCATTATTTCAGACTATAATTACTGACTCATAGATGGAAAAAAAGACATATCAATGCAATTACTGAACTAGCTGTATTCGTTATTTCAGATTTCGGAGACGTGGTTACTTTTGACACGACCTACAGGACCAACCGCTACTCCATGCCCTTGGCTATGTTTGTGGGTTGCAATAATCAGTTACAAAATGTAATCTTTGCACAGGCGTTGATAAGGGATGAACGCTCCGACACATTTGAATGGGTGTTGAAGCAATTCAGGGAGTGTATGGGCAACAAGGATCCCATCACGATATTCACTGGTGAGTGCATTTTACTTGAAATCAAAAATTTAATATTTTACTGAAATGAGGTTGACAAACGTGCTGTTTTTTGTGCTGCAGATCAAGACAACGCCATGGAGAAGGCAATTGCAAACCTATTTATCAATACGCACCACAGGTTCTGTCGGGTGGCACGTTCTAAGAAAGTACAAAGACCCTCTAAACCAAATGTATGAGCAGTACCCCAAGCTCAAGGGCAGGCTAATTTCTGTTATCAACCACCCACTGAATCCAACCGAGTTCGAAGCTGCATGGAAGTTGATGGAAGATGATTTCAATTTGCACGAAAGAAAATCATTTCAGAAGCTTTACGAAGAGAGAGATAGGTGGATAGCAGCTTACTTCAAGGAGATTTACTGCGGCACGATGCAGTCGACACAGCGGAGTGAAAGCATGAACAGGACAGTGAAAAATGGGTATGTTGACAACTCAACACCAATACATGAGTTTGCGAGGAAGTTCCTGGAAGTGATTAATCACACAAAGGAGAATGAATCGAGGGAGAAGTACAGTTCACAGGTATTTACTGACCTATATTGATGGCATCAGTCATGTAGCAAATGTTTATTGCAGTTCACAGGTAGTTTTAGTGACATATTCAGATAGTTACTCATCGTAAATGTTTATTGCAGTCGGAACCCATAACTTCAACGTTCTACGGGTATGACGTCCAGCTCAGTAAATTGTACACAAGGAATGTGTACAACAAGTTCAAAGAAACAAATAAGGCAAGCACGAACTTCGCTTGCCGAGAAGACGTCAACCGGAACGGTTACTACTACATCGAACACACACAAGTGCAGACAGATTTCCCGTGGATCCAACATGCATTCCAAGTGAAAGCTGTGTGCAATGATCAGGACCCAGAGCAATCTACCTTCAGTTGTGAGTGCATGACATGGGAATACACAGGTATTTGATGAGTCGTGTCTTTTATTGTTTCTTCAGTTTTTCAGAAAAAATCATATACATTAGTTGCTGATTTCTGAACTATTAAACTGCAAAACAGGCCTCTTTTGTCCACATCTAGTCCGTGTGTTCACACAAATTAACCTGAGACGTGTACCTTCAAGATATATACTGAAGCGGTACACAAGGCTAGCATCTCAGGAAACAGCATTCGACAGGCATGATACATGTTTTCTGGTCCAGATGGCGACACAAAAGCACATCGAACAACAAGCATCTTAGGAGATCTGTTCAGACTGCAAAGATCTGCAATTATGTCCACACAGGTGCATAAAAAAAATGAAAACAACAAATCAGATATTGCACACAAATAGGAGCTAAACGCAACGACTAACACAATTTTACTGAACAGGCAATGGATACAGCAAGGGCCCTGATCAGAGATGCAATTGCAATCCTGGACACAATACCACCTGATGTGGGACTACCTGCGACACCTCAACCAATACAAGAAAGCACAACAAGCAACCCCTCCGCTGCTGCACAAAATACTGAACATGAAGAGAATGAAATTTCAGCATCCGCACCACCAGTATCGACAACCAAAGGAAGCCGCAGAGAAAGGGTACCAGTTGAAGGTGTTCCTGAGCCTCATTACCCACGGCCACGTGACAAGACGAAGAAGAGGAGGAGATGCGGTAGATGTGGGCAGTTTGACACAGGTCACAATGCCGCTACATGTGAAAAAGCACATATGAACCTTATAAGGGATGTAGCTAAAAGACCAAGGGGGAGACCAAGAGGAACTGGACGCGGTACAGGGAGCACAAGAGCCAGTGGGCATGTAGATGGACAAGGGGAGACCAAGAGGACAGCAGATCAGATACCTGAATAGTTATAGAAACATTTTCAGATATTATACAAATAGTTTGTGATTAGATAGAACACATAGACAACAACTTTTCTACTTGCTCAAAAAATTGTATATTTCTTTGAAATCCACAAATTTACTGAATGCTCAAAGTATTTACTGGAAGTTCTCACTTATTTGTCATGAGTCTCAGTAAAAGTACCACTACTTCACTGATATCCCGAGTCTTGACATGAACTACATGAACTACTTACTCCGCGTTCAGTAAAATGCAGATATTTACTGAACGAATGACTAGTATTTACTGAGAGCTTAATGAGTTCACTAATGCACAAAATAACTGAAAAAAGATGATACTTACTGAATAAGTGATTAGTTACATCCTTACATTTGGTTCGTACTCACGTTCAGTAAAAGAGCCAAAAAAACTGAACAATACAGATACTTACTGAACGACCACTACTTTACTGACGTCCACGTTCAGTAAAATGCAGAATAAACTGAAAGCAGAACAGATATTTACTGAACAAATGACTAGTATTTACTGAACGATGACTGACCATACATCAGGGCGCAACGTCACAGATACTTACTGAACGCCCACTACTTTGCTGATATCCACGTTCAGTAAAAATCAAAATAAACTGAAAACAATACAGATATTTACTGAACGATGACTGACCATACATCAGGGCGCAACGTCACAGATACTTACTGAACGCCCACTACTTTGGTGATGTCCACGTTCAGTAAAAATCAAAATAAACTGAAAGAAATATAGATATTTACTGAACGATGACTGACCATACATCAGGGCGCAACGTCACAGATACTTACTGAACGCCCACTACTTTGCTGATATCCACGTTCAGTAAAAAGCAAAATAAACTGAAAACAATACAGATATTTACTGAACGATGACTGACCATACATCAGTGTGCAACGTCACAGATACTTACTGAACGCCCACTACTTTGCTGATGTCCACGTTCAGTAAAAGCAAAATAAACTGAAAACAATACAGATATTTACTGAACGATGACTGACCATACACATCAGTGCGCAACGTCACAGATACTTACTGAACGCCCACTACTTTGCTGATATCCACGTTCAGTAAAAAGCAAAAATAAACTGAAAACAATATAGATATTTACTGAACGATGACTGACCATACATCAGTGCGCAACATCATAGATACTTACTGAACGACCACTACTTTGCTGATATCCACGTTCAGTAAAAATGTAAAATAAACTAAAAACAAAATAGATATTTACTGAACGATGACTAACCATACATCAATGTGCAACATCACAGATACTTACTGAACGACCACTACTTTGCTGAT